>JAXCGZ010020931.1:0-118027 GCA_037179515.1 Halocaridina rubra | reverse complement strand
CTGTTGGTCTTTGCCCTTTGATTCAGATAACTTTAGTAGGAGTTTACCTTTGTGCTGTAAGGGGTGTCTAATAGGGATAGGGGAAGAAATTGATGGTACCTCATTCCTCCTATATATTTTTTTTCACTTTGGTACAAAACAGCTGAGAGAGATATTGATTTAAAAAAAAATACTCGCATGATCATCATCAGAAATCATGTCCCAAATTGGACTTGACTGCCATGGCCCACACACTCTTGTTTAGTGTCACGTGGGTCATTTCATTACTGATCATTTCCAGGTCTCTTGCTGTTTCTTTCTCTATTATCGATTTTCTTTGCCTTCCTCAAGCATTCTTTCATCCAGTCTTTCCTATATTTACATGCAATGCAACTCCTTCCAAATGTGATGTTCAGTGATGCTATCTTGCCTTTTCATATACATTATTTCTATTTTTTCAACATCCTCTGTTCATGACATTGTCCTCGTTGAAAACCACATCTTTGTTTTTAATCAGTTGTACATACTAACTATATATTTTTTACGAAAATAATAATATACATTTCTGTCATTAAATGTGTAACTACTTAGTGAATCAAACTGAATAATAATAATAATAATAATAATAATAATAATAATAATAATAATAATAATAATAATAATAATAATAATAATAATAATAACTTTAAAAATACTTGTTTAAGAGAGAGAGAGAGAGAGAGAGAGAGAGAGAGAGAGAGAGAGAGAGAGAGAGAGAGAGAGAGAGAGAGATACACTGTCACACAGAGAATAATACATGTGTAGACTGTTTGCATATGCTGCATAAGAACCCCTGACCAGAGCATAGTCTATTGGTCTCTAGGACACTTTAGTTGACCAAAGAACGCTGAATAAAGCTTTTGAGTGTGGCTATCTGGCCTGTAATCTTCATTTAGAAGGAGGGAAAAAGAAGAGGGATTCGAATGTCTCTTATGTATTATTCAGCAATGCAGAACCTTTCGGGAATATGACGTGAAGTTTTTTATAATGCAATGTTTATACATCATTACAATCATAAGTCCTTTTTTTATTGAAAGTAAAACGGGGTATTTTCTTTAAATAACTTCGTATTCTTGAGTAGATATTCAAAAACCTTATTTCCATTATGATAATGGCTCTCCTTTTATAATAATTAAAAAATATAATTATAAGTTAACCAATGAATACACAACATGTCATGTACATGAAAGGTACAGTATGTCATCGTCTAACCACTATCAACTTAACAGGCGTAATGAGTAGACTAATGGATATGGCACTCATTTGTGAAAACAACTGGAGCCTGGATCAGTTATAAAATTTAGTTCAAATGAGGAATTTTAGATGGCGTCGCATATATTTTATCCAAAAAAATTTAAGAAAACATAAAATATTTTCTCCCCCCCCATTCCTGCCTACGTTAACTGAATGTATTATTAGTTTTTTGTTCCTTTTTTTTAAATGTATTCTCTGACCTACTTTCTCTCTCTCTCTCTCTCTCTCTCTCTCCTCTCTCTCTCTCTCTCTCTCTCTCTCTCTCTCGGTCCCCCAATCCTATTCAGCTTTCGTAGGCCTAGTTATTCCTATCCGTAGTGCAAATCTTTTATTTCTTCGTTTCTTGATAAAAGGAAATTGTAATATAGTAATTTAATAGTCCTTTATCTGTCTTCATTTTTCTCTGCATTAACTGTGTACTCTTTAGCCTTGCTGAGTTGACAAGAGCTAACTAATTATGTACGTCAAAAACCTCTTCCTTAAACGCGGCTCTGGCTTAGAAAATCTTTACTTATCTTCTATAAGCCTCATTATGTATACATTCATTCCTCAAGTTAGGTTATTACTGTAATAATATTGTTAATGATAATAATCAAAATAAACTTACTGCGACAGCAATAATAATGATGATAATTATAATAATAATAATGAATCTTTATTTTGGTACATGTCCTCACTTCAGCATCGAGATAACCTCTGTTATTTCCGATTTTCTTCCACGGTTTCTGGTACAATCCCGAGGCTCCGCCCCCTTTAACCTTGTGGCACCAATCGGGTCATCCCTGAGGAGAAATTGAACCAATGAATGATGGGCGTTACCGTTACCATAGCAACGAGTCAGCTGAGCCTAAGAGATCAATACCATGCGTAGTAGTATTTTCGTACTTTGGAAAGAGGGAAACACAAGGAAATCGAATGTGAGGAGAGGGAGGAGGAAAATACGGATAAGGAGGGAAGGAAATCAGAAGAAGGAGGTTGGTAAAGATGGGAAAGAGCCTCTGATAAAATTGGAATTAGGCTAAAAGTCTCTGGGTACGTTGTCCTATATAGATATCCTACATTTACCATGGCGAATTGTAATAATAAATTACGCCGTGGATGACCCAAGCAGTATGGTGGTGGTGAGAGAATTGTGGAGATCCTTTATCCCGAAGGAGCAATGAAAGGTGAATTGGCTTCTGGTAAAGATGTATGTGCTTCGACTTGGCCACCCATAACAAGGAGGTTTGCGTCTGTTGTATAGGAATGTTTGTATTATTATTATTTATTATTATTATTATTATTATTATTATTATTATTATTATTATTATTATTAGCAGTAGTAGCAGTAGAAGTAGTTGTTGTACTAGTAGTAGTAATATCATCATCAAAAACTGTTTTTATTTTCTTTTTAATACTAATACTAATAATAATAATAATAATAATAATAATAATGATAATAATATTGATAGCAATTATTATTATTATTATTATGCTTATTATTATTATTATTATTATTATTATTATTATTATTATTATATACACTTAATTTAAACCTTTATATAATGCTTGTTGTTCGCTTAAAAATAAATGAACAATTACAAGCAATAATAGTAAGACTTGTATATCTCACGAGTTTGCAACGATGCGATCGGATATTATCTTATGAGTGGCATCCGCTCGTTGCACAGGTATCTTCGAAGGGGATAAAGGAGAGAGAGAGAGAGAGAGGAGAGAGAAGAGAAGAGAGAGAGAGAGAGAGAGAGAGAGAGAGAGAGAGAGAGAGAGAGTGAGAGAGAGAATTAAGGCAGAATGTTAAGAGTAAATATATACATACATGCACGAATACATACATACTTGTATAATATACATATATTTATTCCTAATCACTTTTAAACTACTGACAATACATACGAAAGAGAGAGAGAGAGAGAGAGAGAGAGAGAGAGAGAGAGAGAGAGAGAGAGAGAGAGAGAGAGAATTAGGGCAGAGGGATAAGCGTATATATATACATGCATACACGCATACATTAATGTTTTATCACTGTTTAATTAAGGAGAAATACATACGTGTTTATTGCCCTATTCAGACTAATTAGGACTGAAACGTCACTCTTTCAACAGGTGAGGAAGAGGACGCGAGTTGGATTAGCTCACCTGTCGTGCGATAAAGGGAAACCGTTCGTAATTTCATATAATAGCTCTCTCTCTCTCTCTCTCTCTCTCTCTCTCTCTCTCTCTCTCTCTCTCTCTCTCTCTCTCTCTCTCTCTTATATGTGAAAATGAGACCTCTAGGAAAAATATGCAAGTCACCTCTACATTCGTCTAGAATTGATATCTATTGGTATCATAAGCTTGCGCGTTTTCGTGCTATCTGAATCGAAAGTACCCCTATATATCCTGTAACTTCAATTGCCACAAACACCCCCTTTGTATTACTATTTTTTTGCTTTTGATATATGAAATACACTCATTCTTTGCTATTCCCTCTTCTTAAGTTCGTGTTAGGTATATATATATATATATATATATATATATATATATATATATATATATATATATATATATATATATATATATGTGTGTGTGTGTGTGTGTGTGTGTGTGTGTGTGTGTGTGTGTGTGTGTGTGTGTGTGTGTGTGTGTGTGTTCCGTTCCGGTTTTACGTCATGGACTCCCTTTTCTACCAAGGAAGGTTTTTTGAACTTAAATAGGTCTGTCCAGGACAGTTCGATGTTAAGTCTTCCTTCAGTTACGGTTCTTTTTCTATGCCTACAGCTACACTGAATATTCTTGGATATTCATCACACATCTTTTATCCCTTCACATCTGACAAGTCATTACACTCTCCAGCTCTGTTTCTCTTTATGTATTTTTCGTGCCCAGGCCCGATGAGGGCTGTTTTATTTTATTTTTTTTTTTTGGCCCGCCCTGGTGTCACAATCATAAAAAAAAAAAGGGCTAGGACGGTTGCCTTCTTGCGAAGGACTTGTTTTGGCAGGTGTAATCGTTACTCTGAGTGCATGCCCTTGCTAACCTCAGACCGTGACGGGGCGCGAACCCTCGACCTGACGCCTCAAAGTCGCGGACGCTACCGCTTGAGCCACGGTGACTACATATATATATATATTATATATATATATATATATATATATATATATATATATATATATATATATATATATATATATATATATATATATATATATATATATATATATATATATATATATATATATATATATATATATATATCTAATATCCACCTTTAGTTTATATTCACCAGAAAGATTCAGTATCCCCGCGAAGTTTCCAGAGTTGCTGGAGGATGGACCCCAAGCATCCTTATCTCTGGCCTCTGCTCTTTACTTTCAGAGTTGGCAGAGTAATACAATTTGGTGTTTGCACATTCATAGAAGGATCTAACTTATGTATGTAGAGAGCTTCTAGAATTTGCAGACGTCGAACTTTTTTTTCTGTATGTAGTATCAACGCAATTTCCTCCAACATTTTACATGTGATGGAGGTCTGGTGTTCTTTCACCATATGAGTTTTGGGGGCGCCTTCTTGTAAGTGAAATGTTAGTCTCTTTGTCAATTTAGTTCTTGTCATACCAATATAAGACGATTGAAGACTGCAGTCTTCATGGGGGCATGTATATTGGTAGACTTCATGACTTTGTTGGAAGAGACTTTCGTTAGTTGTGGGTTTGTTTCGTAATATAAGCTCTCTCGCGAAATTGTACTACTCTGCCAACTCTGAAAGTAAAGAGCAGAGGCCAGAGATAAGGATGCTTGGGGTCCATCCTCTAGCATCTCTGGAAACTTCGCAGAGATACTGAATCTTTCTGGTGAATATATATATATATATATATATATATATATATATATATATATATATATATATATAATATATATATATATATATATATATATATATATATATTCTTTGTTTCTATCCATGTTATCTGTGTTTATATATATATATATATATATATATATATATATATATATATATATATATATATATATATATATATATATATATATATATATATATATATATATATATATATATATATACTTTTTTCCATCCGTGTTATCTGTGTTTATATATATATATATATATATATATATATATATATATATATATATATATATATATATATATATATATATATATATATATATATATTTGTGTGTGTGTGTGTGTGTGTGCATTTTTGAACGAGAGAGTGTTACATAAGGTACGGACCAAGCAATGATTTTAAAGGGGTTAGACTCTTCCTTCTGTCCTGGAAGCTAGCTCGATGTCTGTGTTCATGCTCCTCTTATCCGCCATGCTTATACCCCCCCCCCTTGCTTTTTCTCTGCTAGCACCTTCCATTTAATCCCCCTTCTCCTTCATAATCCTATACCCCATCCATCAAATCTCCACCACCCTCAAGATCACCAATCTAACCCCAACCAAACGCCGTATCCCCCAGAATACCCCTTTCCCGCCAAATTTCCAGTCCCCCTCATTCCCCTATCCTTTGAATAACAGATGGTGGGGGTGGTGAGGGAGTAATGGAATGGTCACACCAGAATGTAATGTCACTGGTTCCAGCGATTTTGACCTTTTTCTGAAAATTTTTCTAACTTCATGGACAATTTGGAATATATTTAGACTTAATGATAATAAAAAGAAGCTTTAAGCTAAATTTTATGGAACGAAAATAGAATATTATCATTATTATTCATTTCAAAAATTTAAGTTGTCTGGTGTGACCTCTATTGAAGATGTAAGGAGAACTCTTTTGATCCATCCCTTAGTAGAAAAAGGGAGTTCGTGACGTAAAACCGAATCCATCCATCTATCCAATTCCATGAGGTGAAATATTGGTTGTAAGTAGAAGCGATGGTGGTTGATTTCTGCAGATAGTGGTGGCAGATTTGGGATCTTAATGGTTGGCCGATGGTGATAATAATATTATTTCATGGTTTCTGACTGAAAGGGATGACAGATAACGTAGATTCTCTCTTGTAATTATTAATTTTATTATTATTATTATTAAAAGAATGATTATGGGGTTGGTGTTACGAAATAATAATAATAATAATAATAATAATAATGATGTTTTAGTACTATTTTTAAATGTACAGTAAAACACTGATCCGGAACGTATATATTATCCACTCCGAAACTCTCTCTCTCCTTCGTCTTCTTCTTCTTCTTCCCTTTTCGAATCATACCGCAAGCGCTCTCAAGTGGATCGGCATGGAACTACTCTTGACTCTCGGGGGTTTTGACGCACGTTTCTTTAACGAAGGAATACACACACATGACCATATAAGGTTAGTGATGAGAAAATCCTTCCCCTCCTCTTCCTCCTCCCCCTTCTTCGTCTTCTTCTTCTTCTTTTCATGTAGAATGTAAATTTGTTATTATATAAATTTGTATGTTCAGGGTTCCAATTTTTCCGATTAGTAAAAGGTTGTTTGTGGGAGCTCCTGAAGAATGAGGGCTTGATTTTTTTAAGTCCTAATTCTCCGGTTAGTTTAAGTTAGGTTTTTCAGTTTGTTTATAAATTTTGTGTAAAGCAAGTTCTTAATTCAATATGAGCTCCTGTTAATTCTACTTTTTCTACTGCTACCACCACTACTACTATCTTGTTTAATAATTTAGTATTTTGTGTAAAGCCAGGTCCCAATTTTTCACGAGCTCATGTCACTACTACTACTACTACTACTACTAGTACTCTCTCTTTTAAACTAAACTTCTTAGTTTATCCTTATATCCCAAATCTGCTTTCTAGAACTACGTCCTCAAAGTTTAGATACATCACAGTTTCTACCGTACTATGTGATCTTGTCCTATGGAGGCAACGCAGTGCAGACCTTAATAAAGAAGAAGAGATCAGGGATCGCAAACTAGCAATGAAGAAGCTTTTTTATTCTCTTTTCTGCCATTACTTGGGCAAACCTTGAGTAACATAATTTAGCCTGATGATTCGTTCTCATTATTATTATTATTATTATTATTATTATTATTATTATTATTATTATTATTATTATTATTATTAGTATTATTATTATAGCTTAATAATAATAATAATAATAATAATAATAATAATAATAATAATAATCTATATCTAATACATTTATCCATATTCTCCCCTATTAGGGGATGGCTGAGTCAAAGCAAAATACCTTGACTATTCGGTAAGAAAAATACAAAGGAGGGGTCCTTAGTCCCTCACTCTGCCTCATTTGGTTGACTTTTATGACACGCAGGAGAACACGGATGTGATTAGTATTCGACCCTACTGTATGTGGACAATCCATGATTCTACATAGGCAGCTCCTTCCAGTCGAACTACATGAGGTCTCAGAATAGCTGGAAGCTTTCTGCTACTATAAGAGATAAAGTCATTTAATTCAATGCAGCTTTATATTTCAAAAACTTTTGTCTTTTTATTTCAGTGGCAACATTCATATGGCAACTGAATAAGAATCAACCAATCATAATTAAGAAAAAATATATCAATTGATATCCTTGGATAGAAACATTACATACATACATTCATACATACATGAGAATACTAAGGGTTGAAAGATCTGAGAGGACTGGTGGAGGGATAGCACTGCTCATAAGTGAAAGGATTCAAGTCGAAGAAATAAACTTGGCTATAGAAAGTGAGTTCAAGGAATTTCTTGTTGCTCGCATAAATACTGGGTCAGAGAGCATTATAATAACTGTTGTATGCAACCCACCAAGGAACCAAAACAGGCTTGAAGTTTATGAGGAAAGTCATATAGGTACTATTGAAGTCATAAACTCAGTTGTTAAAATGGCATGGGAAAAAAAAATTAGGATTTTGATTATGGGAGACTTTAATCATAAAGAGATAGATTGGATAAATCTTGACCCACACAGTGGTGAGGACTCATTCGGGACAAGATTCCTAGATTGCGTACAAGGGAATTTCCTACACCAACATGTAATGGAACCAACAAGGGCCAGGGGTGGGGATGAGCCATCACTACTTGATCTAGTGTTCACAGATAATGTGTTGGATATTGAAAATATTGAGTATGAACCACCAATTGGAAAGAGTGACCACTGTGTGTTGTTGATGGAGTATATCATTGAAGATATTCTTCCTGAGAGTAGAGACACTGAGGACATGAGGAGGAACTATCCGAAAGGAGATTACATCAAAATGAATGAGCTTTTTGCAGTTATTGACTGGAGAACCTTATTTTACAACAAATCTGTACAAGAAATGTATGACATCTTTTGTGAGAAATATGGGAAGATAGTAGATTGCTGCATACCTGTCACCATAATTCATGCCAGAGAGAAATGGTTTGATAATGGGTGTAAAAGAGCTAAGGAGTGGAGAGACAAATGCTGGAAAAGGTATAGGAGGAGAAAAAACATAAATGCCTGGCAAACCTACAAAAGAGCAAGAAATGACTACCTAAGTAAATGGAGAGAGGCAGAGAGAGACTATGAGAGGGACATCACCAGGAAGGCTAAAGAAAATCCCAAGCTTTTCCACAGCTTTATCAGAGGAAAACTGAAGGTAAAAGAACAGATTTTAAGGCTAAAGAGAGCGGATGGAAGCATCACTGAGACGGATGAAGAGATCTGCAATGAATTGAACAAGGAGTTTCAGTCAGTATTTACAGTAGAAAATACCCCACCCCCTCAGATTGCAGTGATAGAAGCTCAAGGGCCGGTATTAGAGAACATCAACCTTACAGCCACAGAGGTATGCAAAGCACTGATGGATTTAGATGTTCATAAAGCTACAGGTCCTGATGACATATCCCCTCATGTGCTTAAAAAATGCGCAAACACAATATCAGTGGCACTAAGTATCATATTTAAGGAGTCACTGGAGTCGGGGGAGATTCCAAGATGCTGGAAACAAGCAAATGTGATACCTATCTTCAAAAAGGGAAGGAGGGATACGGCTCTGAACTATAGACCAGTTTCCTTGACCAGCATAGTTTGCAAAGGTATGGAGAAACTACTAAGGAAACATATCTCTCTTCACTTGGAATCCTTCAACTTTTTGTCAGTGAGGCAACATGGCTTCAGAGAAGGTAGATCAACAGTAACAAACTTATTAGAATTTTATGATGAGGTAAGCCAAATCTTACAGGAAAGAGAGGGCTGGGCAGATTGCATATTCCTAGACTTCCAGAAAGCGTTTGACACTGTTCCACATGGGAGACTTATTAGGAAGCTGCAATCAATAGCTAGAATAGGTGGAAATGTTTTGGAATGGATAAAAACTTACTTAGAAGGAAGGGAACAGAGGGTTAGAGTAAGACACTCAGTGTCTGAATGGAGAAGAGTTAGTAGTGGAGTTCCACAGGGTTCAGTTTTAGGGCCACTTTTGTTCCTTGTATATGTAAATGACCTACCAGAGTCTGTAAATTAATTCATGAATATGTTTGCAGATGATGCAAAGATTGTGAAGAAAGTAAAAAACGAGAACAATGGTAGAGAACTTCAGGAGGATCTAAATAATCTGCATGAGTGATCAGAAAAGTGGCTAATGAAATTCAATACTTCAAAATGTAAGGTATTGAGAATGGGTACAAGTGCAAGAAGGCCCAAGCTTGACTACTTGGTGGCTGGAGTGCAACTTCAAGAGACAGAAAATGAGAGAGATCTAGGAGTAAACATACTGGCAGATTTGTCTCCAGAAATACATATAAATGGCATAGTAAGGGCAGCATATGCATTCTTATCAAATGTAAGGGTAGCCTTCAGGCACATGGACAAGGAAATGTTCAGAAATATTTATGTAACCTATGTGAGGCCAAAACTCGAATATGCAGCCCCCTTTTGGAATCCGCACTTGAAAAAACACATAGCTAAGCTTGAAAAAGTTCAAAGCCATGCCACGAAACTGGTGCCAGAAATATGCAATCTCAGTTATGATGAGAGGCTGAGGGAATTAGACTTACCATCACTCGAAGCTAGAAGATTGAGGGGGGATATGGTGACAGTCTTTAAATTCCTTCATGGTTATGATAGAGTGGATAGGGATCGATATTTTGATATGGCTGGCTCTAGAACTAGAGGTCATGGTTTGAAGTTTCGTAAGAAAACTTCTTTGCAGGATGTAAGGAAATACTTTTTCTGTGTAAGAGTAGTTAATAATTGGAATTCGCTCAGCGAGGAGGTAGTTAATGCTATCTCAATCCATAGTTTTAAGGACAGGTATGATAAGTATCACTAAGTCTAAAATGGAACCGATGAGGAGACGGGAAGATACGAGCTTTGGGCTCTTTCCCGTAAACACAATTAGGTAATCACATACGCAAGAATCGCAAACTTCTTACAAAGATGGTAGGCCGAGTCAAAACACATTTACTAAAAGCCACGTCACCTGATCCCTTCAGGTGAGTGTGAGTGAATCGTAAATTGAAAAAAAAAACGTGTTATTCTGGTGTCGCGCGCGTGTTCCACTTTATGACCATATATGGGCAAACGTTTGATAGGGTTGACCGTGTGATTATTAGGGGGGGTATTGGGAGCCGGTGTCTTTGTTGGAGTACGAGGTTCTGTGGGGGGAGGGAGAGAGAGCTCGTAATTCAGGGTTCTTCGTTTCTTAGTTGCATCATGTTATTGGGGGCAACGGGTAACCAAGTGGTTAGGATACGCGATTCGGGACTTGACAGATCAGCGTTCCATCCCATGTGGGGCGTTATGAAGGGCATCCAGTCACAATTTCCCAGCCCCACCCTGTCTGTGACCACCGCCACAACGAGGATTAGTAGACACAAAATGTAATATTATTATTATTATTAGTAGTAGTAGTATATTTATTATTATTGTTACTACTACTACTAACTAATGCTGCTACTTTAAGCAATACATTTCTACATATCTCGTCATTTCTTCAAACTTTTTTACTCTTAATATAAGAGCCTAGTTTTTTATGAGTGTGACAGCAAAAAAAAAAAAAAAAAAAAAAAAAAAAAAAAAAAAAATATATATATATATATATATATATATATATATATATATATATATATATATATATATATATATATATATATATATATATATATATATATATATATATATATATATATATATATATATATATATATATATATATATATATCATCATCATCATCGAGCCCGGGCACGAAAAAAAACGGAGAAACAGATGGGGAGTATTGTGACTTGTCAGATGTGAAGGGGTAATAAGATATGTGTAACGAATATCCAAGAATAGTCGGTGTTGATGTAGGCATATAAAGAGAACCGTAACTGAAGACTGTCCTGGACCCTTCAACTGTAGTATCACAACAGGCGATTGTGCCATGGGCCAACCTACTATCTTCCCCGATGAATTAAGTATGACGTTTCTGTGAGAGGACCTTTGGAGGAATGAATAATCGATCAGTAATTCATATCCGGAAATAGCAAACAGGGTGCAGTGTACATTGTTTATAATTAGTACTGTACTATAATTGTTTTTTTTTACTATGGTAATTGATACTACTACTACAACTATTATTATTATTATTATTATTATTATTATTATTATTATTATTATTATTATTATTATTATTATATGCCATTTATCTTAGTCTAGAACCCTTATATTTATCTTTTTCCACTGTAAAAATATTTTTTATTTGGTCTCCCTCGTAATTCTGCATCAATGTTTACTAGCAGAAATCATTTAAAACTGTAACTGATGGAATATTTATATTTTACTCGTACATGCCTATAAAAATTGATATTAGATTATGCAGAGTTAACAGATTTTTACCGTAAATCTGTATGTTTATATGTTTTTCCCTCCTAAGTTTGTTTTTGTTTTTTATCTGAGAATAAAGATAGGAAGTTCTCAAAAATTTTTTGTGAACTGGCTAGGACGAAAGCATTTATCCAAGCAAGACTTGAATTTTAACAGAATTTTGTTACTGAACTTCTCAGAGCAGAAGACTACAATATTACACTTTAACTACTCTAATGATCATTGACACCGAGACTGAAGTCTAGACAGAGATCTATACATGAATGGCTTAAATCAAAGGAAATTACCAGTGTATTTTTATTAAAGATTTGTGAGAAATGACTTGAGGACCTGTGTTTACCGTACAATTTAAATGAATATAATGAGTGGTGTTGAAGTACATTTATATTTGTGATGTACAGTAATATTTTCAGTGTTTGATACTTTATTGCTCTGATGGAATTTAGAAGAAAAGCTGTTTGTATATGTGAGTTCTAGCTAAGAATATTACTGTTTGATCTGAAAAGCTTGAGAAGGGTTTGCATGATAATTTTCCAATGAACACTGGGAGTGTACTCTCCCTTCTTCAATATTATATCAAACTAGGCATGGGAAATTAGAGATGCTTGTCCCACGTTACACACTCACGACACTTTTTTTTTTTTTTACATAGACTGTAAACCTCTGTGTTCAGTAAATCAATTTCTTCAAGGTAAAATGTACGTACCTTGATAAGGATAGCTCATGGTGGACTTTTACTGTCACGTATACCTGCATTGGCTTCTGTAGGGCTACTAAAATCCATATTTTTTATTCCATGTGCAATGATTGCTAATTGTGCAGCTACTAATTTGCAAAGCTGTTGATTAATAGCAGTATATCTTTCAGGTTAGAAGCAGAAGACGATCAGGAAAACATACATCCTGATGAACTGGCCATAATTGAAAGACGAGGCAGCCGGGGAGAATTGATGGCTACCCAGCCTTATTGCCGAATCTATACACGAAATACTAAAGAAGTAAGTGCCTAGAACATGTGAAAAAGAGACACATTCAGCACTGATTGTCTTTGTAAATAAGCTAACCAGCAAAGCGGTTATTAATGTACATATATTAAAAATATTCCAATGTATGGTATATTAATGCATAACTGATATTAATGTTTTAGGTAAGAAATGATGTTATCATTGCGCAATTCCTGATTGGCATTAAGAATAGATAATTGTAGAGAATAATGACGAGGAAGCAGATTAGAATAAATAAAATTTTTTGTTATGAATGATATATTACTGATAAAAAAACTCATTACACCTAGTTCGCTTTTTACGCGTGCTTATAATCCGCGAAATTGGAATAACGCCCCTAAAAAATAATAGTAAGAAAATACGAAATACACGAATAACGCCCATGCAAAAAATTTAGATTTTTATTTTTTTATTTTAGTATATAATCGACAGCCTCGGAGGCACTTTTCCGCCATGCTGCCTTGTGCTTCAGTGTTTTTTTACCCAGCATACTGCGTGGATATATCGCTTCTTCTAACTGTGTTTGTGTTAAGGTTTGTATATTGTCAGGAAAAAAGCGTGCGAGGGTGCATCAGCTGATACGGAGGCTGCAAAACGTTTGCAGATAGAAGTTCGTTCTCCAGCATCCTCCTCCTCCTCTTCTACTGCTTATTGCGATCGGATATTATGGAAAAAAAGTATTAAGAACAAACAGCAAACAAACTTGAGATATAATGTTGTCAGGGAAATAGCGTGCGAGATTGCATTAGCTGATACAGAGGCGGCAAAACGTTTGCAGATAGAGCTTCATTCTTCCGCATCCTCCTCTTTTTCTACTGGTTAATGCAACTGGTTATTATGGAGAGAATGGAAAAAATGCTATGTACAGTAAGTGGAGGAGCATGAAGAACATACAGCAAACAAATTTGTGATATAATATCGTAAGGGAAATAGCGTGCAAGAGTGCATCATCTGATACGGAGGCGGAAAAACGTTTGCAGATAGAGGTTCATTCTCCCGCATCCTTCTCCTCTTCTACCGCTTAATGCGATCAGATATTATGGAGAGAATGGAAAAAAAGCATTAAGAACAAACAGCAAACAAACTTGCCATACAATATCGTCAGGGAAAAAGCGTGCGAGAGCAAATACGTTTGCAGATAGAGGTTTGTCCTCCCGCATCCTCGTGTTCACCACCACCATGCACGTCCCAGTGTATGCCTGTTGCCCACCGCATAATAGAGTGCAATAATTTGTTTACTGTACAGTAAATCTGTATATCTTTTATACTCTACACTATTTGCGTGTTAATACAAATAAGTACAGGTCTGTTTGCTTTATGTACTTCTAAAATATGTTTTACTTATTTTATATCTTTAGCATAGTGTGTCTATGTACGGTTGTGGACGTATCTATGCCCATTATCATTGTTTCTTATGGAAAATGACTCGTTATATTACACGCTTTTCACATTTCCCGTCATTTCTGAGAACCTATCTTCGCGTTATTCCAAGAACTATGTGTACTAATATTTTTGGAGGAAAAGGAATCTAATTTATGAGTTACTCTTCCAATCAGTACATTACTTTGAGATATTCTTATGGCTTTTATAATGTTTTTCTTTTTAATTTTCTAGGTGGCAGGTTTTAATGGTTTGGGAGAAACACTGAAGAAACTCGATTTCATCAATGCTGTTCGAGATATACGCCGTTTTAGATACATTTGTAAATTGTTAGATCTCTTAATTACGCAGAAATTAGCAACTCTCTCTGGTGGAGCACAAAAGGTAATAATAACACACTGACTAATGAGCATAGAAATACCTAATGGTTAAAGCATTTAAGGCATTGTCAGTAACTTAAGGGATCTTAGAAAAGTTTATTTTTTACATTTTATGTCACTATTAAACCCCCAGTGGGAGTGGCCGCAGATAGATTGGAGCTTAGGAATTAAGGCTGAATGCCCTTCCTATCATATCACCATGGGTTCGAATGCAGGTTCATCACCTCTTAAGTCGGGCACTCTACCAGTTATGCTATGAAGGTCCCCATTTCTTAGAAAAGATACTTGTTATAATATAGTTTAGTGTGAGATGGTGTTATTATATTTATGAGGAAGAGCTTGATGTGATATATGAAAAACAAAGTATGACTTGTTTAATATGCTACGATGAAGTTTGCTAGAAGAGCCTCGACTTTAGCTGTGTCTTTTTATCTTGAAGACTTCCATGGTTGGATTAGATGCTCTATCTTGTACCAGGGGTAACACATAAGTCTTCAATGTTTATTAATTCTCCTAAAAGATCATTTGAATTTTTTTTATAATATACATTGACCGTTGATAAATGCAGTACCGCAAATGTTTAATTCATTGCTTCTATCCCAATTTTTCTTTAATGATATTGCTGTTGCAGATGCTTTTTGGTATGTTAGAAGAAGTAGCTCATGAAGTAACTAGAAGTCAACAGAACGTTCATGTCCTCCAACACCTTTTAAAACAACTGCGCAAAAGACTTGAGGATTATCTTTGGGGTAGCAAGCTTGGGTCTACTATACTTTGGGAACAACACACTCGTCGACTTGAGGGCATTAATGCTATTGCCACCACTATACAAATTTCAAAAGTATCTAGCTCAATGAATGTATATATATTATAAGGTTGTTGAATACTGCTATCATATATGAAAAAAAAGATATATATTCTAATTATTGATATATTTCTTTTGCTCAATGATACTTGCAAATTACTTGAAATACTGCATTTATATATATATATATATATATATATATATATATATATATATATATATATATATATATATATATATATATATATATATATATATATATATATATATATATATATATATATATATATATATATATATATATATATATATATATATATATATATATATATATATATATATATATATATATATATATATACTGTATATATATTTAAAGTGGAATATATTTTAACTTTTCTTTAATACTTGTACTTCTTAGCCAGAGGACGATATGCATCCCACCATCCAGGAGGTACCAGAAGAGTGTATAAGGGAAATTTTAAGACGTCTTGACAATCACAATGACATTAAAGTAAGTGCCTTTACTATGCTGGAACTCAAAATATTGTTAAAATTTAATTTATAGTATTATTAAATATAGTACTATAATACATCAGAGCATTGGGGTATTTTACTTTGTTAATTCTTACAGAATGCAAGTGAAGCATATAGTGTAATGGCCAAGGTAAGCCAAGAAAAAAGCATATGGCGTCAGCTATGCCGCTTTCATTGGACTCCTGCGCAAATTGAGCATATTATACAAATGCACAGAGAACTGCAGGTACAGAAGAATTGGAGACAAATCTATGACAGACTCAGAAGGTCAGTATGTTTTCAATGCACAGTAGTAATATGTATTAGAGATTCTTGAAATGCTGAAACTCTGAATGCAATCGTTTCCTTTCTGTAATAGATATTTCACATGGATGTAGAAAGTTCCAATGACAGAAATTGAAAATATACTCGTATGCCGTATGTGGAGAGATGTTCACAGCATGTTTGTTTCCTGCAGGACATATGGACTAAGAGAAGAGTATGCAGAGAAGCTCTGTTTATGTAGAAATTGTAGTTGTATGTTTTGGCAGTCATATGGGCACCCTTGTCGCACAGATACCAATCCTAGCCCTCCACCTGCTGATGATCAGCCACAACCTCAGCAGCAGCAGCAAGACTTAGAAGAAATGAAACCTGATATTATATACATATCCATCACCCCTCAAGAGTTTCTCAAATACTTCTATCTGTAAGGAGAATTTACTTTGGGTTGTGATGCATTAGAGCTCAGCAGTAATGAAATTCTCCATTGAGGGGAAGAGTTCAATCTTAAGTTAGAAATATTTGAATAACGTTTTACTGACACTGTTCTCTTTGTTTATGTCTTCAGTATATTTTTTTGCCATTTCTCCTCATGCAACTATTGCTCTTGATGTCATTTTTAGTGTGTATCATCCTCTCTAACTGGAATGAGTATAGGCATATCCACTGGAAGCCTTATATCCATGTTGGCATAATATCACAACATTATCGTCCACGTATAAACTATTACGAAGTAAGGAACGTGAGCTGCTAAGAACGATTGACTTGATAACATGATAGTTTCTGAGGGGGCACTCCCTGATTGGGGACTGTGAATGATTTATAGTATGTGCCCATGGAATGGTGTACAGCAGGTTGGTTGGTTCATGGTAAATGAGTGTCAAATTAATATTTTGTCTTTAGTTTGATATATTCTTCATTTGACATTATTTTGAATACATGCAGATACCAAAGTGGAGAACGCTTATGGAAATGTCTTTCACTCATAACTATGAGGGTGGATATATTTCCAAAAATGACCCATATGCAAACTTGATGGATATTTAATGCACATCTTCATGACAGTATCTTTTTATCCTCTTTGTAAGTTATTACTTATTCTTACCCATACTTCATGGACCCTGGCATAAACTTATGTAGTAGTACATTGTATTCTTATGGGTATTTAGTCTTTATTAACTATGTATCCTATTTATTCTCTTATCTCTGTTACAGTGCAGCATTTCCTTACTTATTCATTGCCTGCGTCTAGTCTTATACTTGATCGTATAAATTATACCTTCATTATTGTACCATTCTTTTATGTGTATGTAATTTCTGTTGTGCCAGTGTGTCTCAAGATTAACATGTGATATGATGCATAGTGATCAACCCTGTATTCTTTACCTGAGAATTTGCTTTAACTAATTAAATTAATGTTCATTTTCCCTTACTGAATCACCAGTTAAGGCTAAGTCTCCCTTCAAGCATATTATACCTGGTTATTCTCCAAAATGGCACAAGTAAATATTCATACTTTAAAATTTTATTTTAAACTTTGAGACTTGGCAGAAGTTTCTTTCTCCTAAGTTCATTTGATTTGATAACCTTTATTCATAATGATTCGTTTTTGCATTATAGGCAGGATGCAGGTTTGACCTTTTTTTCCATAAATGTTCTTTTTTTTTTTTTAATGAGTCTGGCCTTTTTTATGCACAAACGTTTGACAACCCTGATACTAACGGGATTTTGAACCAGGTTTGCCAAAGTTTGAACATAAAAAAAGACATATTAAGTATAAAATAGGACATATATGGGGGAAAGCAAGGACATCTACAGAGCTTGGCCCATATATTCTTCTCTCATATTTATATATTTAGTAACTTGAGAGAGATGCTTTAATGCAAAGAAAAAGGCTGTTAATGTGATAAATCACTACATATAATATTAATGTGATATATGACTGTCTAATGAAGCTGTGTATTCTTAAGACACAAAGTTTTTATTTTATGTGATAATTAAACATCTGTTAATGCCAATATACTGGATGTTTAATAATGTTAGCAAACAGATGTATTCATTAATTTGTCTCTGATATGAAAGAGTATTGATATATGAATACTTAATTTTTGTGATTAGCAACTACAGTGTATAGAGTGCTTGAAGTATGTTTGCTTTAGTGTCAGTGTAAATCTTGGGATTATGATTTGTTGTGATTTCTCATTGTACTGTGTATGAAGTTACTCATTAAGGATTATGCTTAATGCCAGATGAACAAATCGAACTTTTAATGAGAAATTTTACTTTTTAAGGCAGTAAGAATATGAGAGTAATAATACATGCTATGAATATTTTATGTTCAAATCTCTACGGAGAAAATAGTGAAGAAATTTTTTAGTGTCTTCTTTTGTTTTATAAGTGTGTTTTCATATATTCTTTTTATTTTTGCCAGGCTCTTGCGACATGTCTAAAGTAAGTTTAAATCAATGGATCAGCCTGAGAAGCAGATGTAAGATGATTGCTATTGTTGCTTAGTAAAGAAAGGTTATTTTTTCTTATAAAGCTATATAATGCTATGTTTTTATCAGCGTTTCGGGAAAGGTCGTGATTGGATATATTTTGTCTCTTTTCCATCATTACTCCATATCCCACCCGGGCCTAAAGGATGGTCATTAAAAAAAAAAAAAAAATGGGGCACTAAGGCAATATCATACTTTCCCATCTTCACCCTATCAGTTCATATTTTCACTTGCAGAAAAAAAAATTAGAGAAATGGTACTGATGGTCCTTTGCTCTCCTATCCATTTTAGTTGGCTTCTACACAGGCAGGGAGTACAGATGAGTTATTTTTCCCCTACCACCAAAGTACTGACTGCTTTTTACTCTTATAAATTTACCAGTTACTCATCAAAATAATTTCATATGTGTGTCATTTCAGACACTAATAACGGTTACACATTTTAAAAGCGTATTTACAATCCAATTAGAGATTCGTAGAGCTTGTGACCATCCTGTTGTGTTGTTATTCTAGAGAATGGACTGTATGGACTTATTTTAATTTGTCGAATCAACATACAAAAGCAAACAATGAAGGGCAACATGACATATTTACTTTTCACTTGAGAAGGCCCACACTTTGGTAATCTCTGTAAAATTAAAATTCAGTACAATTCACTGCACTTGATGTGGTCAGAAAGAAGCGATTTTAGCAATTATCTTTCTCAGTTCATTTGGCTTTGTCATCTGTTATCACTACTTTCTTGCCTTCTTAAATTGCTGCATCATTTACGTATTGCATAAATGAGAATGAAGTTCATAATGAAATAACTTTCCATATGTTATCATTTTTTTTTGTTGAAACTTGTTACCGTGATCACACAATCAAATTTTGATTCTCTGGCAAGCTTTCATATAATTACAAACTCTTAGTAAACCTGTCAAATCTAGTCTATTGTAAACTTCTTTTCCACTGTATTCAACATCTCTGATAATGATGGGAAAGGAAAAGTAAAGTTAATGAGATCAGGTAATGATGAGCGACCCCCTGTACATGACGCCAAAAGCCAACCAGAGATAACTGCCTCTACATGAAAGAACCCGTAAATTGTTAGATTATTTAAAGTTAGGTTATTTCCTAACTTGACCTACCTAACACAACACTTTAAAAAGTTATTTAATATACTTTAGGCTGCTACTCTTTATCTGATTCATGACGGGTTACCAATGCCTACGTAATGTGTGTATAAAGACTTAAAGCCAGAAATTAATTTTTTCGGTAACAAAAATTCTCATGCTGGTATGACTGTAGTTTGCAAACCATCTTATCTGATGCTTTGATATATTATTTTCCTTTTGTTTTAAGTAAATATGCTTATTTATACACATGCAGCTATTCATTCTGGCTTAATTATAATGCTGTTAAGTATATAAATTGCTAAGCTTTTGCAGTAGTAATTGATATGGACTATCTGTCATCCAGATACACATATTAATGGTTCTAATTATGTATTGACTGATACTAATATACATATGCTTTTGTAGTAGACATAATGGTTTATCTATGGCTTTGAATATCTATATATAATAGAGCAGATTGTCGAAATAAGTCGATTTTGAAACCAGAAAAAATTGGTTATTTTATATGGATATGCAAAGAAAAATTATTTTTAATAGAAAATAAATAAGACAGTTGATCAAAATGTGAATTCCCATAGACAGCTAGTCATATGTTCTTCAACATTTTATACAGAACATGCAGTTTTGATTTTATGAACTCATATTTAACATAATTTGTGTTCTTGAGTATGCTAAGAGAGATGGAGTTTGAAGTGCTTATTTAATTTTTATGCGTAATTGATTACATTATGGATTTTAGTGTTTTCAACTTAGAATAGTGTTCAGTAACTGATTTTTCCTTTTTTCCAGACTTTTTAATGACTGATTTTGCATATGGTATCCCTGTTTCATATGTAATATGGAATTGCACTTTTATTGTTGTAACTTATTTTTGTAAAAAAGGTAATTCCATCCAAACCTATCTGATTTTTCAGATTACTTGTGTGTTCACTGTATTCTTATATCATAAGCTGAAAGCAGTATAGCACAAAGCTAAGGAACTATGTACGCTGATAAGCTGTAGACAAGGCAGACATACTACGTACTGTCTATATACACCACTACGTAGTTTACATAGCACCAATTTATACACTAGTAGTGTATATACAAGATTATATGCACTATTGGTGCATGTTACCCCTGGCAGGCAACACATGCACCTCCTAGTGGGTAAAGATAGTACCATCTTTATACACGCGGTTGTTAGGTTAGTCCGGGTTCGATTAGGTTATATCTTCATGTAAATTTTGTTATTGGCTTAAAAAAATCTAGAGTAATGAAGACTATTCTGTGTATCTGGCAACATTGTTTCTTAGTATACATAATACCAATATATACACTATTTGTGCATATAGGTGCAGCTGCCATTTTACTTTGTTTGGCATGATGGCTGTTGTAATATAGTTTTAAGTACTTATTGGTGCAAAATAATATTGTGTAATGAATGTTTATGTAAGCAATATATTGTAATTCTTATCTGTATCACACATCTTTTACTATTTTGCTTCCTGTATTTTCTTATATATGTGGCTGTTACTTTCCATTCCATCCATTGGAATATAATTCCCTAAGTTTGATGTTTTTGTGTACTGTGTAAAAAGCTTCTGAATTTTCAAAACAGACTAGTCATTTTTTTATTATATTTTCTTCTAACCACATTTCCAGATTATTAGATTTATATATGTCAACATCACTTCTTTTTGTTTTAATTGCAGCTTATGAATGGGACTGTAATATGCAAAAAGCAGTGCAATGTATTAAGTGAGGCAATGTATACTTTCAGTGCTTGGTCAGATTTTTCATTTATATTATCTCTTTAACTTTTCACTAATCATTGTGCTGTCATTGATAGTTATCTGTATGATTCTCCCATGAACTGAACATAAATTTTAAATTTGTCTCCCCTATTCTCTGTTCTCTCTTCAGCTACTCAGGAGGCTTGGATGGTGCACAACTATGTTGTGCATAACATACCATAAATTCCCAACTTGAGACACAGATTTCCATAATGAGATGAGCACTTAGCCTAAGATTTAGCTGCTCTTTACATTTAGTAGCAGATATATTACAATCTGAGTTCCATAATTTGTAACCGTGATATATTTAGAAGGCCAGATGGATCTCCCTTCAAGTCTATACAAGCAGCTCTAATACAGGAAAACATCATTTTGTTTTCAGTGACAGCTACATTTTCTTCTTGGTAGATGCTTGATGAAGACAGCATCGATCATGAGCATTTAACCTGCCTCTGCAATCGTATCCATTCCCGATTAACTTGCTGTACTATCTAGCCACTTAGGGACAACACACAGCTGCAGGCACCACCTGCCGACATTCATCCTTTTGAATCCTCCCTTTTCCTATAAGGACAAAGTCCACCTGGCCAGTCTGTAATGTGGCAACACCTGGCCCTTCTGAAAAAACTCAGTGGAGTTTGGAGAGAAGGTATGATACATCTGTCCCTTTTACTTCATCATCTTGTTTCAGCGTACAGTATATTTCACTCCAACACAGAATGAGGATTTAAATTTTTCGTGTGTTTGCCATTTCTCATTCACATCTTGAAGACCTTTCCTTTTAGAAATGATGAAGCATAGGTGTGATTTTTTTTGTTTAAATGTCCTGATTTACAGTTACAAATTAACCTCCTGGGTACCCTGAAATATGACATATCACTTAGCCCTCTCAACGTGTTACCAGACTTTTCCTTAAACCAGATAACAAAGCAATTTTTTTTAATGCTTAAGCAATGAAAATTATTTTTTTTTTCAATTGTAGAAATTATGTAAGTTGTTATGAATTGAAAATGCATACAGTCAGATTATGAAAGTGCATCTATTACTTAAATGGGTCGGGCACTTTTTAGTGCCGCTCTTTTGGAATTGCCCTTTTGGCACTAACCTAAACTAACCTAGCCAAAACAGCTTAGTACCAAAAGGGCAATGCCAAAACAGTTTAGCGCCAAAAGGGCGATGGCAATTAGTCCCATTCCACACTTAAATACCATAGGTGTTTCATTATATTATATTAGTGGGCTTCATATTCTTTTATTTATTTATTTTTTTAAATCATATACGTATAAAATACAAACATCTTAAAGTAACTGTATACTGTGTATGACTACACATTCACACAAAACAAAATAAGTGTTCATATAGAATATTAACACTTAAGTGTCTAATAAGAAAAGTGTTTATGCAATGAAGAATATCTTACTGTTAATTCTCAAAGCACAAAGCTGACTGAATATTTATGTATATCTGTAATTGTTAAAGCTGTCTCTGAGCACATTCATGTCAGAACCACATTGACACGCTGCCACTCGGTGCTTCTTGCACAAGTTGTATTATGCACCTATGCACTCAGTCAGGTTAATGTAATGTATGTAGCACTATGCAAACACTGCTGCAGTCATAGGCTGGTCTTGTTATATATGTGTGTGTATAATGCAGACCAACAACTGTAGACAACATAAGTCTGTTAGTATGCACAGTTGTTAACAATATGAGGAATCCAGATATCTACTTATAAGTCACATCATTCGTTCAGTAGAAAGTTTTAATCTGTAATGTGTTTTCTAACAGTACTGCAGTACATCATTTTAATATCATTACTTATTATATTGGATATACTAGCTTTATGTTCCTGGTGAAATTCTTTATATTGATGATATACAGCAGTATGTTTCTTGCATTTTATAATAATGATGAACAATCTTTTGAAATGGCAGAATTGTAAGATGGCATCTCTCTTCTGTATTTATGGAACTTTTATGATTAATGTAAATGAGTATGAATCGTTTTATTTGCTTTTTGTATTTCAAGGTTTGCCATAGAGACAAATACCAGTATAACACATGTGAACGTGGTAATGTAAACTAATGAATAATATGTGTATAATTCTTATTACCAAGTGTAGCTAGGACGAATGAATTAAATATACACTGAACTAACCATGTAAGGGTAGTAAATGTTCTGTATATTTTGGAGAAAGATATAATGGCACTCATCGTCACATTAGAGCAAGTTTGTATAGGAATATGTATGTATTGCATTACATACATTATATTGAAAAGTATTGGGTTAATGTTGTTATGAAATAGTGCTTATGCTGGAGCCTGAGGGGTAAATTAATTATGGTCTTATGGTGATGTTATGGAAAATGTTAATAAACGTCGGTTTTCAGTAACAGTGGTGCTTTGGAAAGTCATAAACCCTGAAAAAATAGTGTGATATCAAATTTTAAATAACTGAAAGTATCCTCTTAATTTACTTGACTTGCTTATTAATGATAATGCTGTATAAAAAATGTTATGGTAAGTTTCTTTATTAATTTCCATGAAGCTTCAAAGTTTTCCTCAGATGGAATGAAAACTTGGGAAAAATCAAGAATTATATTTTTAAATTGTTTTGTATTCTGCATTTGTTATTTTGGAAATATGTAATGTATGATATTAACATAACAAACCCTGCAAAAGTAGTGTGATATCAAATTTTAAATAACTGAAAGTATCCTCTTACTTTACTTGACTTGCTTATTAATGATAATACTGTATAAAAAATTTTATGGTAAGTTTCTTTCTTAATTTCTATGAAGCTTCAAAGTTTTCCTCAGATGGAATGAAAACTTGGGAAAAATCAAGAATTATATTTTTAATTTGTTTCGTTTTCTGCATTTGTTATTTTGGAAATATGTAATGTATGATATTAACACATTAATACTCACAGTACTTTATGTTGCATAAGAACATATTTCCGTGAATGGTGTTTATTTGTATATAGCAGAGTCAACAGCCATTAAAATTCTAATTGTGTAAATAAATATATATATAAATACTGTACTCATATAACGTTTACACTGTTCATCACTAATGTCAACTCAAATAATATAATGGCATTAATACAAATTACATGACTAAACTTCATCTAGTCTCTAATATTTCCAGTCTAGTACTAAAGAGGAAACAATATATGCATATTAATGATGTAAATATATTTTACGACGATCAAGCTTTATTATATTTAAGCTGCTATTGTGTTATAGTGGCATATTAGAACGTTTCCTACCAATAATGGTTTTATTTTCCCCAGAGAATAATTGTGGATGTTTCCTTTGTGTTTTTCGTAACGATCTAGCACTGTTTATAATGCGTATTGAGATTTTAATATTATTACCAGAACTCTTTCAAAAGCTTTTATTTGGCACTAAATCATTAGAAGTTATATTTTATAAGTTTTCCATATTTCTGAAGTTTATTTGTACAATGTGTAACTCTATTAGTTTTGCTTCAAAATATGCTTATAATATTATCCCAGTAATACAATGCTTTATAACAAGTTTTGATTTCATGTTTTCAATATATCATTGATGTGAATATTTCTAACTTCCTCACATTTATTTGAGGAAAAGTCTTTTGTGATAATCGCATTTTTATGATATTGGTATACTGTAATACGTTCAAGTTCCAGTGTTAATTTGCCATTTTCATACTGTATGGCTTATAGATTTTTCCAAAAGATTGAAATATTTTACTTGCAAAGGCTATATCAATTGTAATTGGCAGCTATCAGAGTGGTATGCTTTTATGCAAAGGCACCCTCCAAGATATATTACTTTAAAGTCAGGATGTAAAATGATGTATCTCCTTATGTTTTTGTATGTATATATATACACATACACAGAAGCTTCCCTACTTATGAACAAAAACCTACCTATTATCTATATTATGTACTCATGTAATATGTATGTATTACTGTACTGTAATACTGTTTTACATTATTATTTCTGTTTAAAAATCATTAATATTGCATACTTTATCATATTTGCTTTAAGACTATGAATCAAAATAGCATTAACTACCTCCACGCTCAACGAATTCCAATCTTCAACTATTCTTAAACTAAAAAAGTACTGTACAGTAATCTCTCGTTTTTGCGGGTGTTACGTTCTGGCACCACCCGCGATATGTGAAAATTCACGAAGCAGCAGCACCATATTTATTACAGATATTTTACATTTATTTTTTCCTTTATAAACCCTCTCTGCAACTGTTAACAACTCACCCTTTACTTTATTAATAACAGCACGCAAGCATAAATTTATGAGTGTGACAGGTAAGTTTACCATATATAACAGCGCGCAAGCGTAAAGCTATATGAACATGATAGGTAAGCTTACCGTGAATAACGTGATAATGACATTTACATACTGCACAGCCAATGACAGCTTTACGGCTGCTTTTTGCGAGAGAAGAACATGGTAATGGGGAGTTGCTGTTTCTTCTATTGTGTGAAGATGGTCTTGTAAAAAGTTTTGTTAAAAGTAAGAGTCGCTGTCTTCCTGATATTCGCCTCGTCCTTCTTGATGTAACGAACAGTAGATTCGTTGATGCCGAAATGGCGGCCGACAGCCAAGAAACTTCTTCCTTCCTTCAGCATATCTAACAGTTTTACCTTGTCTGCTATGGTCAACATCTTCCTTTGCCGCTTAGACTCGCTACCAGAAGCCTAGAAGATGAAGGACCTTGGGCGGCATTGCAGGGGTTGAAATAAAGCAAAAGTTTCACAAAAAACACAAGCACAACATATTTAGAGGCACAGCACGAAAGATGCACATGTGAGTAACTGAATGGGTGAGGCGAGACAATGAAAGATGCTGGAAGAATCAAGCTTAAATCAAAAAGCCAATCAGACCCCAGGATACAGAACACAATTCTGTGATTTGTCGTCTCCCACCCATCATCCAATAGCATCCCGTTTACTATCTCACATATATGCGACCCTTCACGTTTTCCAAGACGCAGAGTCCGGTATCGTATTTTATATGGTGCAATACTGTGAGTTACATGTTTAAATTGATATTTTTTACTATTTTTTACTGTTTTATTATTTTTAGGCTAAGAAACACTTTTTTTTTTTTTATCAATAAAATAATTAAAATAATGGAAATTTTAATATTTCCACATATCGTGGATTTCCGCGATATACCCAGAAAATATGCGATATAAAATACATATACTCGCCATAAAAACCTGCGATGCACTGAATCCACGGAAGGTGAACCACGATATAGTAAGGGATTACTGTACTTCCCTACATCCTGCAAAGTTTTCATACAAAGCTTCACACTACGACCTCTAGGTCTAGCAACAGCCATATCAAAATATTATTTCCTATCCACTCTGTCAAAACCATGAAAGAATTTAAAAACCATCACCATATTCCCCTCATTCTTTTAGATTCAAGTGATGGTAAGTCTAATTCACTCAGTCTCTTCTCAAAACTAAGAATGCGTATTTCTGACACCAGCTTTGTGACGTGTCTTTGAACTTTTTCCAGCTCATATATTTGCTTTTGCAAGGGCGGATTCCAGAAGGGGGCTGCATATTCAAGCTTTTACGTCAAATAACTTACATAAATATTTATGAATATTTCCATGTCCACGTGTCTGAGGGCCACCCTTGCATTTGCTAAAGAAGCATATGCAGTCCATATTATGCCATTTATATGCATTTCCAGAGACATATCTATCAATATGGTTATGACCAGATCTCTCTCATTCTCCGTCTCCTGAAGTTCTGCACTTGATATTGATTATCCAAGCTTGGACTTTCTCGCACTTGTGCCTAATCTCATTACTTTACATTTTAAAGTAATGAATTTCATTAGCCACTTTTATGACCACTCATGCAGACTATTTAGGTCTTTCTGAAATTCTCTACCATTGTCCTCATCACTTACTTCACAATCTTTGCATCATCTGGAAACATTTTCAAGAATTAGTTTACAGACTCTAGTAGGTCATTTACGTATACAAGAAACAAAAGGGGCCCCAAAATGAACTCTATGGTATCCCATTACTAACTCTTATCCATTCAGACACTGAATGTCTGTTTCCTTCATTTTAAGAAAGTTTTTATCCATTCCAAGACGTATCCACCTATTTTCCCATTACTTGGAGCATATTAATAAGTCTCCCATGTGAGACCGTATTCAATGCGTGCTGGAAATCTAGCAGTATGCAAGCCATCCAGCCCTCTCTTTCTTGTAAGATCTGGCTTACTTCATCATAAATTTCTAACAAGCTCATTATTGGTGATCTGCTTTCTTTGATATCATGTTGTCTCACTGACAAAAGGATAAAGAATTTTAAGTGAAGAGAGATCTTTAGCCTTAGTAGTTTCTCCATAAGTTTGCAAACTATGCTGGTCAAGAAAACAGGCCTATAGTTTAGAGCTGCATCCCTCCTTCTCTTTTTGAAGCTATGTAGTTCAATCGCTTGTTTTCAGCATCTTGGAATCTCCCCAGATTCCAGCGACTTTTCAAATATGATGCATAGCACCACTAATATTGGCTTAGTGCATATCTTAAGTACGTAAGGGGATATGTCATCAGGACCTGTAGTTTTATGGGTGCTCTTTTGTGTGTGATTACGTAATTGTGTTTAGGGGAAAGAGCCCAAAGCTCGTATCTTCCCATCTCCTGATCGGTTCCATTTTCTACTTAGTGATACTTATCATACCTGTCCCTAAAACTATGGCTTGAGATCGCATTAACTACTTCCTCGCTTAGTGCATTCCAAATATCAACTATTACGCTGAAAAAGTATTTCCTTACATCCTGCAAAGAAGTTTTCTTACGAAGCTTCAAATTATGACCTCTAGTTCTAGAGCCTGCCATATCAAATTATCGATCCCTATCCACTCTATCATAACCATGAAGGAATTTAAAGACTGTCACCATATCCCCCCTCATTCTTCTAGCTTCGAGTGATGGTAAGTCTAATTACCTCAGCCTCTCATCATAACTGAGAGTACGTATTTCTGGCACCAGTTTCGTGGCATGTCTTTAAACTTTTTCAAGTTTAGCTATGTGCTTTTTCAAGTGCAGATTCCAAAAGGGTGGCTGCATATTCGAGTTTTGGCCTCACATAGGTTACATAAATATTTCTGAACATTTCCTTGTCCATGTGCCTGAAGGCTACCCATACATTTGATAAGAATGCATATGCTGCCCTTACTATGCCATTTATATGTATTTCTGGAGACAAATCTGCCAGTATATTTACTTCTAGATCTCTCTCAATTTCTGTCTCTTGAAGTTGTACTCCAGCCACCAAATAGTCAAGCTTGGGCCTTCTTGCACTTGTACCCATTCTCATTACCTTACATTTTGAAGTATTGAATTTCATTAGCCACTTTTCTGACCACTCATACAGACTATTTACATCTTCCTGAAGTTCTCTACCATTGTTCTCGTTTTTTACTTTCTTCACAATCTTTGCATCATCTGCAAACATATTCATGAATGAATTTACAGACTCTGGTAGGTCACTTACATATACAAGGAACAAAAGTGGCCCTAAAACTGAACCCTGTGGAACTCCACTACTAACTCTTCTCCATTCAGACACTGAGTGTCTTACTCTAACCCTCTCTTCCTTTCCTTCTAAGTAAGTTTTTATCCATTCCAAAACATTTCCACCTATTCTAGCCATTGCTTGCAGCTTCCTAATAAGTCTCCCATGTGGAAAAGTGTCAAACGCTTTCTGGAAGTCTAGGAATAAGCAATCTGCCTAGCCCTCACTTTCCTGTAAGATTCGGCTTACCTCATCATAAAATTCTAATAAGTTTGTTACTGTTGATCTACCTTCTCTGAAGCCATGTTGCCTCACTGACAAAAAGTTGAAGGATTGAAAGTGAAGAGAGATATGTTTCCTTAGCAGTTTCTCCATAACTTTGCAAACTATGCTGGTCAAGGAAACTGGTCTATAGTTCAGAGCCGTATCCCTCCTTCCCCTTTTAAAGATAGGTATCACGTTTGCTTGTTTCCAGCATCTTGGAATCTCCCCTGACTCCAGTGACTTTTTAAATATGATACTTAGTGCCACTGATATTGAGTTTGCGCATTTTTTATGTACATGAGGGGATATCTCATCATGACCTGTAGCTTTATGAAGATCTAACTCCATCAGCGCTTTGCATACCTCTGTGGCTGTAAGGTTGATGTTCTCTAATACCGGCCCTTGAGCTTCTATCTCTGCAATCTGAGGGGGTGGGGTATTTTCTACTGTAAATACTGACTGAAACTCCTTGTTTAATTCTTTGCAGATCTCTTCATCCGTCTCAGTGATGCTTCCATCCACTCTCTTTAGTCTTAAAGCCTGTTCTGTTACCTTCAGTTTTCCTCTGATAAAGCTGTGGAAAAGCTTGGGATTTTCTTTAGCCTTCTTGGTGATGTCCCTCTCATAGTCTCTCTCTGCCTCTCTTCTAAAAGAAGTAGGTTTGCCAGGCATTTATGTTTTTTCTCCTCCTATACCTTTTCCAGCATTTGTCTCTCCACTCCTTAGCTCTTTTACACTCATTATCAAACCATTTCTCTCTGGCATGAATTACACCTACTTTGGTGACAGGTATGCAGCAATCTACTATCTTCCCATATTTCTTACAAAAGATGTCATACATTTCTTGTACAGATTTGTTGTAAAATAAGGTTCTCCAGCTCATACCTGCAAAATGCTCATTCATTTTGATGTAATCTCCTTTCGAATACTTCCTTCTCATGTCCTCAGTGCCTCTACTCTCAGGCAGAATATCTTCAATGATATACTCCATCAACAACACACAGTGGTCACTCTTTCCAACTGGTGGTTCATACTCATTTTTTTTAATATCCAACACATTATCTGTGAATACTAGATCAAGTAGTGATGGCTCATCCCCACCCCTGGCCCTCGTTGGTTCCATTACATGTTGGTGTAGGAAATTCCCTTGTACGCAATCTAGGAATCTTGCCCCGAATGAGTCCTCACCACTGTGTAGGTCAAGATTTATCCAATCTATCTCTTTATGATTAAAATCTCCAATAATCAAAATCCTACATTTACTCTCCCGTGCCATGTTGACAATTGAGTTTATGACTTCAATAGTACCTATATGACTTTCCTCATAAACTTCTAGCCTATGTGTGATTACCTAATTGTGATTACCTATTTGTGTTTACGGGAAAGAGCCCAAAGCTCGTATCTTCCCGTCTCCTGATCGGTTCCATTTTATACTTAGTGATACTTATCATACCTGTCCTTAAAACTATGGATTGAGATAGCATTAACTACCTCCTCGCTTAGCGAATTCCAATTATCAAGTACTCTTACACTGAAAAAGTATTTCCTTACATCCTGCAAAGAAGTTTTCTTACGAAGCTTCAAACTATGACCTCTAGTTCTAGAGCCAGCCATATCAAAATATCGATCCCTATCCACTCTATCATAACCATGAAGGAATTTAAAGACTGTCACCATATCCCCCCTCACTCTTCTAGCTTCGAGTGATGGTAAGTCTAATTCCCTCAGCCTCTCATCATAACTGAGATTGCGTATTTCTGGCACCAGTTTCGTGGCATGTCTTTGAACTTTTTCAAGCTTAGCTATGTGCTTTTTCAAGTGCGGATTCCAAAAGGGGGCTGCATATTCGAGTTTTGGCCTCACATAGGTTACATAAATATTTCTGAACATTTCCTTGTCCATGTGCCTGAAGGCTACCCTTACATTTGATAAGAATGCATATGCTGCCTTTACTATGCCATTTATATGTATTTCTGGAGACAAATCTGCCAGTATGTTTACTCCTAGATCTCTCATTTTCTGTCTCTTGAAGTTGTACTCCAGCCACCGAGTAGTCAAGCTTGGGCCTTCTTGCACTTGTACCCATTCTCATTACCTTACATTTTGAAGTATTGAATTTCATTAGCCACTTTTCTGACCACTCATGCAGATTATTTAGATCCTCCTGAAGTTCTCTACCATTGTTCTCGTTTTTTACTTTCTTCACAATCTTTGCATCATCTGCAAACATATTCATGAATGAATTTACAGACTCTGGTAGGTCATTTACATATACAAGGAACAAAATTGGCCCTAAAACTGAACCCTGTGGAACTCCACTACTAACTCTTCTCCATTCAGACACTGAGTGTCTTACTCTAACCCTCTGTTCCCTTCCTTCTAAGTAAGTTTTTATCCATTCCAAAACATTTCCACCTATTCTAGCCATTGATTGCAGCTTCCTAATAAGTCTCCCATGTGGAACAGTGTCAAACGCTTTCTGGAAGTCTAGGAATATGCAATCTGCCCAGCCCTCTCTTTCCTGTAAGATTTGGCTTACCTCATCATAAAATTCTAATAAGTTTGTTACTGTTGATCTACCTTCTCTGAAGCCATGTTGCCTCACTGACAAAGAGTTGAAGGATTCCAAGTGAAGAGAGATATGTTTCCTTAGTAGTTTCTCCATAACTTTGCAAACTATGCTGGTCAAGGAAACTGGTCTATAGTTCAGAGCCGTATCCCTCCTTCCCTTTTTGAAGATAGGTATCACATTTGCTTGTTTCCAGCATCTTGGAATCTCCCCCGACTCCAGTCACTCCTTAAATATGATACTTAGTGCCACTGATATTGTGTTTGCGCATTTTTTAAGCACATGAGGGGATATGTCATCAGGACCTGTAGCTTTATGAACATCTAAATCCATCAGCGCTTTGCATACCTCTGTGGCTGTAAGGTTGATGTTCTCTAATACCGGCCCTTGAGCTTCTATCACTGCAATCTGAGGGGGTGGGGTATTTTCTACTGTAAATACTGACTGAAACTCCTTGTTCAATTCTTTGCAGATCTCTTCATCCGTCTCAGTGATGCTTCCATCCGCTCTCTTTAGCCTTAAAACCTGTTCTTTTACCTTCAGTTTTCCTCTGATAAAGCTGTGGAAAAGCTTGGGATTTTCTTTAGCCTTCCTGGTGATGTCCCTCTCATAGTCTCTCTCCGCCTCTCTCCTTTTACTTAGGTAGTCATTTCTTGCTCTTTTGTAGGTTTGCCAGGCATTTATGTTTTTTCTCCTCCTATACCTTTTCCAGCATTTGTCTCTCCACTCCTTAGCTCTTTTACACCCATTGTCGAACCATTTCTCTCTGGCATGAATTACACCTACTTTGGTGACAGGTATGCAGCAATCTACTATCTTCCCATATTTCTCACAAAAGATGTCATACATTTCTTGTACAGATTTGTTGTAAAATAAGGTTCTCCAGTCAATAACTGCAAAAAGCTCATTCATTTTGATGTAATCTCCTTTCCGATAGTTCCTCATGTCCTCAGTGCCTCTACTCTCAGGAAGAATATCTTCAATGATATACTCCATCAACAACACACAGTGGTCACTCTTTCCAATTGGTGGTTCATACTCAATTTTTTCAATATCCAACACATTATCTGTGAACACTAGATCAAGTAGTGATGGCTCATCCCCACCCCTGGCCCTTGTTGGTTCCATTACATGTTGGTGTAGGAAATTCCCTTGTACGCAATCTAGGAATCTTGCCCCGAATGAGTCCTCACCACTGTGTGGGTCAAGTGATTACCTAATTGTGTTCACGGGAAAGAGCCCAAAACTCGTATCTTCCCGTCTCCTGATCGGTTCCATTTTCTACTTAGTGATACTTATCATACCTGTCCTTTAAACTATTGACTGAGATAGCATTAACTACCTCCTCTCTTAGCGAATTCCAATTATCAACTACTCTTACACTGAAGGAGTATTTCCTTACATCCTGCAAAGAAGTTTTCTTACGAAGCTTCAAACTATGACCTCTAGTTCTAGAGCCTGCCATATCAAAATATCGATCTCTATCCACTCTGTCATAACCATGAAAGAATTTAAAGACTGTCACCATATCCCCCCTCAATCTTCTAGCTTTGGGTGATGGTAAGTCTAATTCCCTCAGCCTCTCATCATAACTGAGATTACGTATTTCTGGCACCAGTTTCGTGGCATGTCTTTGAGCTTTTTCAAGTGCGGATTCCAAAAGGCGGCTGCATATTCGAGTTTTGCCCTCACATAGGTTACATAAATATTTCTGAACATTTCCTTGTCCATGTGCCTGAAGGCTACCCATACATTTGATAAGAATGCATGTGCTGCCCTTACTATGCCATTTATATGTATTTCTGGAGACAAATCTGCCAGTATGTTTACTCCTACATCTCTCTCATTTTCTGTCTCTTGACGTTGTACTCCAACCACCGAGTAGTCAAGCTTGGGCCTTCTTGCACTTGTACCCATTCTCATTACCTTACATTTTGAAGTATTGAATTTCATTAGCCACATTTCTGACCACTCGTGCAGACTATTTAGATCTTCCTGAAGTTCTCTACCATTGTTCTCGTTTTTTACTTTCTTCACAAAGTTTGCATCATCTGCAAACATATTCATGAATGAATTTACAGACTTTGGTAGGTCATTTACATATACAAGGAACAAAAGTGGCCCTAAAACTGAACCCTGTAGAACTCCACTACTAACTCTTCTCCATTCAGACACTGAGTGTCTTACTCTAACCCTCTGTTCCCTTCCTTCTAAGTAAGTTTTTATCCATTCCAAGACATTTCCACCTATTGTGGCCATTGCTTGCAGCTTCCTAATAAGTCTCCCATGTGGAACAGTGTCAAATGCCTTCTGGAAGTCTAGGAATATGCAATCTGCCCAGCCCTCTCTTTCCTGTAAGATTCGGCTTACCTCATCTTAAAATTCTAATAAGTTTGTTACTGTTGATCTACCTTCTCTGAAGCCATGTTGCCTCACTGACAAAAAGTTGAAGGATTCCAAGTGAAGAGAGATATGTTTCCTTAGTAGTTTCTCCATAACTTTGCAAACTATGCTGGTCAAGGAAACTGGTCTATAGTACAGAGCCGTATCCCTCCTTCCCATTTTGAAGATAGGTATCACATTTGCTTGTTTCCAGCATCTTGGAATCTCCCCTGACTCCAGTGACTTTTTAAATATGATACTTAGTGCCACTGATATTGAGTTTGCGCATTTTTTATGTACATGAGGGGATATGTCATCATGACCTGTAGCTTTATGAAGATCTAACTCCATCAGCGCTTTGCATACCTCTGTGGCTGTAAGGTTGATGTTCTCTAATACCGGCCCTTGAGCTTCTATCTCTGCAATCTGAGGGGGTGGGGTATTTTCTACTGTAAATTCTGACTGAAACCCCTTGTTCAATTCTTTGCAGATCTCTTCATCCTTCTCAGTGATGCTTCCATCCGCTCTCTTTAGTCTTAAAACCTGTTCTGTTACCTTTAGTTTTCCTCTGATAAAGCTGTGGAAAAGCTTGGGATTTTCTTTAGCCTTCTTGGTGATGTTCCTCTCATAGTCTCTCTCTGCCTCTCTCCGTTTACTTAGGTAGTCATTTCTTGCTCTTTTGTAGGTTTGCCAGGCATTTATGTTTTTTCTCCTCCTATACCTTTTCCAGCATTTGTCTCTCCACTCCTTAGCTCTTTTACACTCATTATCAAACCATTTCTCTCTGGCATGAAGTACACCTACTTTGGTGACAGGTATGCAGCAATCTACTATCTTCCCATATTTCTCACAAAAGATGTCATATATTTCTTGTACAGATTTGTTGTAAAATAAGGTTCTCCAGTCAATAACTGCAAAAAGCTCATTCATTTTGATGTAATCCCCTTTCGAATAGTTCCTCCTCATGTCCTCAGTGCCTCTACTATCAGGCAGAATATCTTCAATGATATACTCCATCAACAACACACAGTGGTCACTCTTTCCAATTGGTGGTTCATACTCATATTTTTCAATATCCAAAACATTATCTGTGAATACTAGATCAATTAGTGATGGCTCATCCCCACCCCTGGCCCTCGTTGGTTCCTTTACATGTTGGTGTAGGAAATTCTCTTGTACGCAATCTAGGAATCTTGCCCCGAATGAGTCCTCACCACTGTGTGGGTCAAGATTTATCCAATCTATCTCTTTATGATTAAAATCTCCCATAATCAAAATCCTACATTTACTCTCCCGTGCCATGTTAACAACTGAGTTTATGACTTCAATAGTACCTATATGACTTTCCTCATAAACCTCTAGCCTATGTGATTACCTAATTGTGTTTACGGGAAAGAGCCCAAAGCTCGTATCTTCCCGTCTCCTGATCGGTTCCAGTTTATACTTAGTGATACTTATCATACTTGTCCTTAAAACTATGGATTGAGATAGCACTAACTACCTCCTCGCTTAGCGAATTCCAATTATCAACTACTCTTACACTGAAAGAGTATTTTCTTACATCCTGCAAAGAAGTTTTCTTACGAAGCTTCAAACTATGACCTCTAGTTCTAGAGCCAGCCATATCAAAATATCGATCCCTATCCACTCTATCATAACCATGAAGGAATTTAAAGACTGTCACCATATCCTCCCTCACTCTTCTAGCTTCGAGTGATGGTAAGTCTAATTCCCTCAGCCTCTCATCATAACTGAGATTGCGTATTTCTGGCACCAGTTTCGTGGCATGTCTTTGAACTTTTTCAAGCTTAGCTATGTGCTTTTTCAAGTGCGGATTCCAAAAGGGGGCTGCATATTCGAGTTTTGGCCTCACATAGGTTACATAAATATTTCTGAACATTTCCTTGTCCATGTGCCTGAAGGCTACTCTTACATTTGATAAGAATGCATATGCTGCCCTTACTATGTCATTTATATGTATTTCTGGAGACAAATCTGCCAGTATGTTTACTCCTAGATCTCTCTCATTTTCTGTCTCTTGAAGTTGTACTCCAGCCACCGAGTAGTCAAGCTTGGGCCTTCTTGCACTTGTACCCATTCTCATTACCTTACATTTTGAAGTATTGAATTTCATTAGCCACTTTTCTGACCACTCATACAGACTATTTACATCTTCCTGAAGTTCTCTACCATTGTTCTCGTTTTTTACTTTCTTCACAATCTTTGCATCATCTGTAAACATATTCATGAATGAATTTACAGTAGGTTCCATTTTCTACTTAGTGATACTTATCATACCTGTCCTTAAAGCTATTGATTGAGATAGCATGAACTACCTCCTCGCTTAGCGAATTCCAATTATCAGCTACTCTTACACTGAAAAAGTATTTCCTTACATCCTGCAAAGAAGTTTTCTTACGAAGCTTCAAACTATGAACTCTAGTTCTAGAGCCTGCCATATCAAAATATCGATCCCAATCCACTCTATCATAACCATGTAGGAATTTAAAGACTGTCACCATATCCCCCCTCAATCTTCTAGCTTCGAGTGATGGTAAGTCTAATTCCCTCAGCCTCTCATCATAAATGAGATTACGTATTTCTGGCACCAGTTTCGTGGCATGTCTTTGAACTTTTCCAAGCTTAGCTATGTGCTTTTTCATGTGTGGATTCCAAAAGGGGGCTGCATATTCGAGTTTTGTCCTCATATAGGTTACATAAATATTTCTGCACATTTCCTTGTTCATGTGCCTGAAGGCTACCCTTATATTGATAAGAATGCACATGCTGCCCTTACTATGCCATTTATATGTATTTCTGGAAACAAATCTGCTAGTATGTTTACTCCTAGATCTCTCTCATTTTCTGTCTCTTGAAGTTGTACTCCAGCCACCGAGAGTCAAGCTTGGGCCTTCTTGCACTTGTACCCATTCTCATTACCTTACATTTTGAAGTATTGAAGTTCATTAGCCACTTTTCTGACCACTCGCACAGACTATTTAGATCTTCCTGAAGTTCTCTACCATTGTTCTCGTTTTTTACTTTCTTCACAATCTTTGCATCATCTGCAAACATATTCATGAATGAATTTACAGACTGGTAGGTCATTTACATATACAAGGAACAAAAATGGCCCTAAAACTGAACCCTGTGGAACTCCACTACTAACTCTTATCCATTCAGACGCTGAGTGTCCCACTCTAACCCTCTGTTTCCTTCCTTCTAAGTAAGTTTTTATCCATTCCAAGACATTTCCACCTATTCTAGCCATTACTTGCAGCTTCCTAATAAGTCTCTGATGTGGAACAGTGTCAAACGCTTTCTGGAAGTCTAGGAATATGCAATCTGCCCAGCCCTCTCTTTCCTGTAAGATTCGGCTTACTTCATCATAAAATTCTAATAAGTTTGTTACTGTTGATCTACATTCTCTGAAGCCATGTTGCCTCACTGACAAAATGTTGAAGGATTCCAAGTGAAGAGAGATATGTTTCCTTAGTAGTTTCTCCATAACTTTGCAAACTATGCTGGTCAAGGAAACTGGTCTATAGTTCAGAGCCGTATCCCTCCTTCCCTTTTTGAAGATAGGTATCACATTTGCTTGTTGCCAGCATCTTGGAATTTCCCCTGACTCCTGTAACTTTTTAAATATGATACGTAGTGCCACTGATATTGAGTTTGCGCATTTTTTAAGTACATGACGGGATATGTCATGTAATTACCTAATTGTGTTTACGGGAAAGAGCCCAAACCTCGTATCTTCCCATCTCTTGATCGGTTCCATTTTCTACTTAGTGATTCTTATCATACCTGTCCCTAAAACTATGGATTGAGATCGCATTAACTACCTCCTCGCTTAGAGCATTCCAAATATCAACTACTCTTACACTGAAAAAGTATTTCCTTACATCCTGCAAAGAAGTTTTCTTATGAAGCTTCAAACTATGACCTCTAGTTCTAGAGCCTGCCATATCAAAATATCGATCCCTATCCACTCAATCATAACCATGAAGGAATTTAAAGACTGTCTCCATATCCCCCCTCATTCTTCTAGCTTCGAGTGATGGTAAGTCTAATTCCCTCAACCTCTCATCATAACTGAGAGTACGTATTGCTGGCACCAGTTTCGTGGCATGTCTTTAAACTTTTTCAAGTTTAGCTATGTGCTTTTTCAAGTGCGGATTCCAAAAGGGGGCTGCATATTCGAGTTTTGGCCTCACATAGGTTACATAAATATTTCTGAACATTTCCTTGTCCATGATAAGAATGCATATACTGCCCTTACTATGCCATTTATATGTATTTCTGGAGACAAATCTGCCAGTATGATTACTCCTAGATCTCTCTCATTTTCTGTCTCTTGAAGTTGTACTCCAACCACCGAGTAGTCAAGCTTGGGCCTTCATGCACTTGTACCCATTCTCATTGCCTTACATTTTGAAGTATTGAATTTCATTAGCCACTTTTCTGACCACTCATGCAGACTATTTAGATATTCCTGAAGTTCCCTACCATTGTTCTCGTTTTTTACTTTCTTCACAATCTTTGCATCATCTGCAAACATATTCACGAAAGACTTTACAGACTCTGGTAGGTCATTTACATATACAAGGAACAAAAGTGGCCCTAAAACTGAACCCTGTGGAACTCCACTACTAACTCTTCTCCATTCAGACATTGAGTGTCTTACTCTAACCCTCTGTTCCCTTCCTTCTAAGTAAGTTTTTATCCATTCCAAGACATTTCCACCTATTCTAGCCATTGCTTGCAGCTTCCTAATAAGTGTCCCATGTGGAACAGTGTCAAACGCTTTCTGGAAGTCTAGGTATATGCAATCTGCCCAGCCCTCTCTTTCCTGTAAGATTTGGCTTACCTCATCATAAAATTCTAATAAGTTTGTTACTGTTGATCTGCCTTCTCTGAAGCCATGTTGCCTCACTGACAACAAGTTGTATCCTTCCCATTTATATTAACTTGTTAGTTTGTTTGATACTCGAAATAATTGAAATATTAAATAAATACCAAATATACACCTGTCAACAGTACTGAGTTATGTTGCCAAGTAGTACAGCTGTCTTATTTTCTTCATTTATTTTTTCTTTTCTTTTAGCTATCTCTTTTACTATTTTATTTTATTTTGTATATATATTGAGTTAAATGTAAATTCTAATCCTGTGATAACATATCTTGGTTAGCAAGTGAGTTTATCAGTTAGGAAGAATATATAGCAGAAACAGGTGGGTGCCTCCTCAGACACAAATTTGAATTTTCCTTCAGGTTTGACTTTTGTTTTGTTGCATTTTTTTTCTTTTTCTTTTTATCCTTAAATTACCATTGTCAAATTTTTAAGTTAAGTTGTGTGTTACCAGAAAAGAGATAAATGGAGCCACTAAATAGCTCTTATATGGAGATATAAAAATTCTGTGTGAAGAAGCTTAAATAACAGTTTTTCTCTCTTTTTTTTCTCTTTCTCTTCTTCTTTCTATATTCTGTGAGAGGGAGAACATAAAAATGAGGCCATCTCTGTCCCAACCTCTCCCACCAATGTGTCGGGAGGAGGGGTAGCCTTTAGGAGACTTAAACAGAAAATCAAGAATTCAGAGGCAATGGTTATAAGCCTTGATGAAAAAAATTGGAATATGGATGGAGAAATGAAAGAATGAAACACTCAGAGAGCAAATAAGATCTTTGGAGGAAGCAAATAAAGCTCAAGGGCAGGAGAGAAAGGAACTAGAAAAAAGAATAAAGAAGCTGGAAGGGGAAATAAGTCAACTAGAAACTAGAATTTCTAAACAAGAAGATAAAAACAAACAGCTGAATGACAACCTAAATGAATTAGATGTTAGTTCACTGCTCTCTTCTGAGAGAGACGAGATTGCAGCTTGGAATGTCCAGATTAAGGAATACATTGAACAGTTCAGAAAAGAGTTCCAGGAGCTGAATATGGAAAATGATGCCATGAAAACTTCCTTTGCTGATGCACTAAAGGAGAATGTGGCAGTAAAAGAGGCTGTAAAGGTGGTGGCACTAGAAAACATACAAACAGTTGACTATAAAGAGACAGTAATCGAAGAAATGAAAGACGTTGTGATGGAAAGGGCAAACCCACTGATCAAACAGGCACTTGATAAAGAGAAGACAGTGGTAATCTCAGGCATAAGCAAATCCCAGGAGCCAACATGGCAGTGGAGACTTGAAGAAAATAAAGCTAGGGTTGTAGACCTGATAAGAAATCTTGGAGTAGTTTGTGGTCCTGAGGATATTGTAAACATACACCAACTAGGTAAATATTCGAGGGAAGGAAAGCCGAGACCAACAAAAGTAACCTTTGAGAGAGGGGAAACATGTAGGGAAATATTGTTGAGAAAAAAAAGTCTAAAAGACCTTCAAGAATTCAAAGAAGTGTTCATTAGACGATACAGAACACAGAAAGAGATGGGAAAGATAAAAATTTTGTTGCAAGAGGCAAGAAGGTTGAATGAGGAAAGAAATGAAGAAGAGAAGAAAAATTTTCTTTTCAGAGTTCTTCCAGACAAAGGGGAGATAAAGAAAATAATGACAGAAGATCAGGGGATGGGGCCTCATTAAGATTGTTATACACAAATGCTGATGGATTAGCTGGCAAGGCAGTAGAATTAAAAGATAGGATTCACAACAGTAAGGCAGATATAGTAGCAATTACAGAGACTAAGTTGAGTGAGGACATAAACAGTGTCACAGTTTTTCCTAAGGGCTTCAGAATACTAAGGGTTGAATGATCTGAGAGGACTGGTGGAGGGATAGCACTGCTCATAAGTGAAAGGATTCAAGTTGAAGAAATAAACTTGGCTATAGAAAGTGAGTTCAAGGAATTTCTTGTTGCTCGCATAAATACTGGGTCAGAGAGCATTATAATAACTGTTGAATATAACCCACCAAGGAACCAGAATAGTCTTGAAGTTTATGAGGAAAGTCATATAGGTAGTATTGAAGTCATCAACTCAGTTGTTAACATGGCACGGGAAAAAAATGTAGGATTTTGATAATGGGAGATTTTAATCATAAAGAGATAGATTGGATAAATCTTGACCCACACAGTGGTGAGGACTCATTCTGGGCTAGATTCCTAGATTGCGTACAAGGGAATTTCCTACACCAACATGTAATGGAACCAACGAGGGCTAGGGGTGGGGATGAGCCATCACTACTTGATCTAGTATTCACAGATAATGTGTTGGATATTGAAAAATTTGAGTATGATCCACCAATTGGAAAGAGTGACCACTGTGTGTTATTGATGGAGTATATCATTGAAGATATTCTGCCTGAGAGTAGAGGCACAGAGGACATGAGAAGGAACTATCTGAAAGGAGATTACATCAAAATGAATGAGCTTTTTGTAATTATTGACTGGAGAACCTTATTTTACAACAAATCTGTACAAGAAATGTATGACATCTTTTGTGTGAAATATGGGAAGATAGTAGATTGCTGCATACCTGTCACCAAAGTAGGTGTCATTCATACCAGAGAGAAATGGTTCGATAATGAGTGTAAAAGAGCTAAGGAGTGGAGAGACAAATGCTGGAAAAGGTATAGGAGGAGAAAAAACATAAATGGCTGGCAAACCTACAAAAGAGCAAGAAATGACTACCTAAGTAAACGGAGAGAGGCAGAGAGAGACTATGAGAGGGACATCACCAAGAAGGCTAAAGAAAATCCCAAGCTTTTCCACAGCTTTATCAGTGGAAAACTGAAGGTAAAAGGACAGGTTTTAAGGCTAAAGAGAGCGGATGGAAGCATCAATGAGACGGATGAAGAGATCTGCAAAGAAATGAACAAGGGGTTTCAGTCAGTATATACGGTAGAAAATACCCCACCCCCTCAGATTGCAGAGATAGAAGCTCAAGGTCCGGTATTTGAGAACATCAACCTTACAGCCTCAGAGGTATGCAATGCGCTGATGGATTTAGATGTTCATAAAGCTACAGGTCATGATGACATATCCCCTCATGTACATAAAAAATGCGCAAACTCAATATCAGTGGCACTAAGTATCATATTTAAAAAGTCACTGGAGTCAGGGGAGATTCCAAGACGCTGGAAACAAGCAAATGTGATACCTATCTTCAAAAAGGGAAGGAGGGATACTGCTCTGAACAATAGAACAGTTTCCTTGACCAGCATAGCTTGCAAAGTTATGGAGAAACTACTAAGGAAACATATCTCTCTTCACTTGGAATCCTTCAACTTTTTGTCAGTGAGGCAACATGGCTTCAGAGAAGGTAGATCAACAGTAACAAACTTATTAGAATTTTATGATGAGGTAAGCCAAATCTTACAGGAAAGAGAGGGCTGGGCAGATTGCATATTCCTAGACTTCCAGAAAGCGTTTGACACTGTTCCACATCAGAGACTTATTAGGAAGCTGCAAGCAATGGCTAGAATAGGTGGAAATGTTTTAGAATGGATAAAAACTTACTTAGGAGGAAGGGAACAGAGGGTTAGAGTAAGACACTCAGTGTCTGAATGGAGAAGAGTTAGTAGTGGAGTTCCACAGGGTTCAGTTTTAGGGCCACTTTTGTTCCTTGTATATGTAAATGACCTACCAGAGTCTGTAAATTCATTCATGAATATGTTTGCAGATGATGCAAAGATTGTGAAGAAAGTAAAAAACGAGAACAATGGTAGAGAACTTCAGGAGGATCTAAATAATCTGCATGAGTGGTCAGAAAAGTGGCTAATGAAATTCAATACTTCAAAATGTAAGGTAATGAGAATGGGTACAAGTGCAAGAAGGCCCAAGCTTGACTACTCGGTGGCTGGAGTACAACTTCAAGAGACAGAAAATGAGAGAGATCTAGGCATAAACATACTGGCAGATTTGTCTCCAGAAATACATATAAATGGCATAGTAAGGGCAGCATATGCATTCTTATCAAATGTAAGGGTAGCCTTCAGGCACATGGACAAGGAAATGTTCAGAAATATTTATGCAACCTATGTGAGGCCAAAACTCGAATATGCAGCCTCAAATTGGAATCCACACTTGAAAAAGCACATAGCTAAGCTTGAAATAGTTCAAAGATATGCCACAAAACTGGTGCTAGAAATACGCAATCTAAGTTATGATGAGAGGCTGAGGGAATTAGACTTACCATCACTGGAAGCTAGAAGAGTGAGGGGGGATATGGTGACAGTCTTTAAATTCCTTCATGGTTATGATAGAGTGGATAGGGATCGATATTTTGATATGGCTGGCTCTAGAACTAGAGGTCATAGTTTGAAGCTTCGTAAGAAAACTTCTTTGCAGGATGTAAGGAAATACTTTTTCAGTGTAAGAGTAGTTGATAATTGGAATTGGCTAAGCGAGGAGGTAGTTAATGCTATCTCAATCCATAGTTTTAAGGACAGGTATGATAAGTATCACTAAGTATAAAATGGAATCCGATGTGGAGACGGGAAGATACGAGCTTTGAGCTCTTTCCCGTAAACACAATTAGGTAATCACAATTAGGTAATCACATAGTGCCACTGATATTGAGTTTGCACATTTTTTATGTACATGAGGGGATATGTCATCAGGACCTGTAGCTTTATGAACATCTAAATCCATCAGTGCTTTGCATACCTCTGTGGCTGTAAGGTGGATGTTCTCTAATGCCGGCCCTTGAGCTTCTATCTCTGCAATCTGAGGGGGTGGGGTATTTTCTACCGTAAATACTGACTGAAACTCCTTTTTCAATTCCTTGCAGATCTCTTCATCCGTCTCAGTGATGCTTCCATCTGCTCTCTTTAGCCTTAAAACCTGTTCTTTTACCTTCAGCTTTCCACTGATAAAGCTGTGGAAAAGCTTGAGACTTTCTTTAGCCTTCCTGGTGATGTCCCTCTCATAGTCTCTCTCTGCCTCTCTCCGTTTACTTAGGTAGTCATTACTTGCTTTTTTGCAGGCTTGCCAGGCATTTATGTTTTTTCTCCTCCTATACCTTTTCCAGCATTTGTCTCTCCACTCCTTAGCTCTTTTACACTCATTATTGAACCATTTATCTCTGGCATGAATTACACCTACTTTGGTGACAGGTATGCAGCAATCTACTATCTTCCCATATTTCTCACAAAAGATGTCATACATTTCGTGTACAGATTTGTTGTAAAATAAGGTTCTCCAGTCAATAACTGCAAAAAGCTCATTTATTTTGATGTAATCTCCTTTCGGATAGTTCCTCCTCATGTCCTCAGTATCTCTACTCTCAGGCAGAATATCTTCAATGATATACTCCATCAACAACACACAGTGGTCACTCTTTCCAATTGGTGGCTCATACTCAATTTTTTCAATATCCAACACATTATCTGTGAACACTAGATCAAGTAGTGATGGCTCATCCCCACCCCTAGCCCTCGTTGGTTCCATTACATGTTGGTGTAGGAAATTCCCTTGTACGCAATCTAGGAATCTAGCCCAGAATGAGTCCTCACCACTGTGTGGGTCAGGGTTTATCCAATCTATCTCTTTATGATTAAAATCTCCCATTATTAAAATCCTACATTTTCTCTCCCGTGCCATGTTAACAACTGAGTTTATGACTTCAATAGTACCTATATGACTTTCTTCATAAACTTCTAGCCTATGTTGGATCCTTGGTGGGTTATATTCAACAGTTATTATAATGCTCTCTGACCCAGTATTTATGCGAGCAACAAGAAATTCCTTGAACTCACTTTCTATAGCCAAGTTTATTTCTTCAACTTGAATCCTTTCACTTATGAGCAGTGCTATCCCTCCACCAGTCCTCTCAGATCTTTCAACCAATAATATTCTGAAGCCCTTAGGAAAAACTGTGACACTGTTTATGTCCTCACTCAACTTGGTGTTTGTACTTGCTACTATATCTGCCTTACTGTTGTGAATCCTATCTTTTAATTCTACTGCCTTACCAGCTATTCCATCAGCATTTGTGCATAATAATCTTAATGAGGCCCCATCCCCTGATCTTCTGTCATTATTTTCATTATCTCCCCTTTGTCTGGAAGAACTCTGAAATGAAAATTTTTCTTCTCTTCATTTCTTTACTCATTTAACCTTCTTGCCTCTTGCAACAAGTTTTTGATCTTTCCCATCTCTTTCTGTGTTCTGTATCGTCTAATGAACACTTCTTTGAATTCTTGAAGGTCTTTTAGACTTTTTTTTCTCAACAATATTTCCCTACATGTTTTCCCTCTCTCAAAGGTTGCTTTTGTTGGTCTTGGCTTTCCTTCCCTCGAATATTTACCTAGTTGGTGTATGTTTACAATATCCTCAGGACCACAAACTACTCCAAGCTTTCTTATCAGGTCTACAACCCTAGCTTTATTTTCTTCAAGTCTCCCCTGCCATGTTGGCTCCTGGGATTTGCTTATGCCTGAGATTACCACTGTCTTCTCTTTATCAAGTGCCTGTTTGATCAGTGGGTTTGCCCTTTCCATCACAACGTCTTTCATTTTTTCGATTGCTGTCTCTTTATGGTCAACTGTTTGTATGTTTTCCAGTGCCACCACCTTTACAGCCTCTTTTACTGCCACCTTCCCCTTTAGTGCACCAGCAAAGGAAGTTTTCATGGCATCATTTTCCATATTCAGCTCCTGGAACTCTTTTCTGAACTGTTCAATGTTTTCCTTAATCTGGAAATTCCAAGCTGCAATCTCGTCTCTCTCAGAAGAGAGTAGTGAACTAACATCTAATTCAATTAGGTTGTCATTCAGCTGTTTGTTTTTATCTTCTTGCTTAGAAATTCTGGTTTCTAGTTCACTCTTTTCTCCTTCCATCTACTTTATTCGTTTTTCTAGTTCCTTTCTCTTCTGTCCTTGTGCTTTATTTGCTTCCTCCAAAAATCCTATTTCCTCTCTGAGTGTTTCATTCTCTTTCATTTCTCTATCCATATTCCGAATTTTGTCATCAAGGCTTATAACGATGTGATTACCTAATTGTGATTACCTAATTGTGTTTACGGGAAAGAGCTCAAAGCTCGTATCTTCCCGTCTCCTCATCGGTTCCATTTTATACTTAGTGATACTTATCATACCTGTCCTTAAAACTATGGATTGAGATAGCATTAACTACCTCCTCGCTTAGCCAATTCCAATTATCAACTACTCTTACACTGAAAAAGTATTTCCTTACATCCTGCAAAGAAGTTTTCTTACGAAGCTTCAAATTATGACCTCTAGTTCTAGAGCCACCCATATCAAAATATCGATCCCTATCCACTCTATCATAACCATGAAGGAATTTAAAGACTGTCCCCATATCCCCCCTCACTCTTCTAGCTTCGAGTGATGGTAAGTCTAATTCCCTCAGCCTCTCATCATAACTGAGATTGCGTATTTCTGGCACCAGTTTCGTGGCATGTCTTTGAACTTTTTCAAGCTTAGCTATGTGCTTTTTCAAGTGCGGATTCCAAAAGGGGGCTGCATATTTGAGTTTTGGCCTCACATAGGTTACATAAATATTTCTGAACATTTCCTTGTCCATGTACCTGAAGGCTACCCTTACATTTGATAAGAATGCATATGCTGCCCTTACTATGCCATTTATATGTATTTCTGGAGACAAATCTGCCAGTATGTTTATGCCTAGATCTCTCTCATTTTCTGTCTCTTGAAGTTGTACTCCAGCCACCGAGTAGTCAAGCTTGGGCCTTCTTGCACTTGTACCCATTCTCATTACCTTACATTTTGAAGTATTGAATTTCATTAGCCACTTTTCTAACCACTCATGCAGATTATTTAGATCCTCCTGAAGTTCTCTACCATTGTTCTCGTTTATTACTTTCTTCACAATCTTTGCATCATGTGCAAACATATTCATGAATGAATTTACAGACTCTGGTAGGTCATTTACATATACAAGGAACAAAAGTGGCCCTAAAACTGAACCCTGTGGAACTCCACTACTAACTCTTCTCCATTCAGACACTGAGTGTCTTACTCTAACCCTCTGTTCCCTTCCTCCTAAGTAAGTTTTTATCCATTCTAAAACATTTCCACCTATTCTAGCCATTGCTTGCAGCTTCCTAATAAGTCTTTGATGTGGAACAGTGTCAAACGCTTTCTGGAAGTCTAGGAATATGCAATCTGCCCAGCCCTCTCTTTCCTGTAAGATTTGGCTTACCTCATCATAAAATTCTAATAAGTTTGTTACTGTTGATCTACCTTCTCTGAAGCCATGTTGCCTCACTGACAAAAAGTTGAAGGATTCCAAGTGAAGAGAGATATGTTTCCTTAGTAGTTTCTCCATAACTTTGCAAACTATGCTGGTCAAGGAAACTGGTCTATAGTTCAGAGCCGTATCCCTCCTTCCCTTTTTGAAGATAGGTATCACATTTGCTTGTTTCCAGCATATTGGAATCTCCCCCGACTCTAGTGACTCCTTAAATATGATACTTAGTGCCACTGATATTGTGTTTGCGCATTTTTTAAGCACATGAAGGGATATGTCATCAGGACCTGTAGCTTTATGAACATCTAAATCCATCAGCGCTTTGCATACCTCTGTGGCTGTAAGGTTGATGTTCTCTAATACCGGCCCTTGAGCTTCTATCTCTGCAATCTGAGGGGGTGGGGTATTTTCTACTGTAAATACTGACTGAAACCCCTTGTTCAATTCTTTGCAGATCTCTTCATCCGTCTCAGTGATGCTTCCATCCTCTCTCTTTAGACTTAAAACCTGTTCTTTTACCTTCAGTTTTCCTCTGATAAAGCTGTGGAAAAGCTTGGGATTTTCTTTAGCCTTCTTGGTGATGTCCCTCTCATAGTCTCTCTCTGCCTCTCTCCTCTTACTTAGGTAGTCATTTCTTGCTCTTTTGTAGGTTTGCCAGGCATTTATGTTTTTTCTCCTCCTATACCTTTTCCAGCATTTGTCTCTCCACTCCTTAGCTCTTTTACACCCATTATCGAACCATTTCTCTCTGGCATGAATTACACCTACTTTGGTGACAGGTATGCAGCAATCTACTATCTTCCCATATTTCTCACAAAAGATGTCATACATTTCTTGTACAGATATGTTGTAAAATAAGGTTCTCCAGTCAATAACTGCAAAAAGCTCATTCATTTTGATGTAATCTCCTTTCGGATAGTTCCTCCTCATGTCCTCAGTGCCTCTACTCTCAGGAAGAATATCTTCAATGATATACTCCATCAACAACACACAGTGGTCACTCTTTCTAATTGGTGGTTCATACTCAATTTTTTCAATATCCAACACATTATCTGTGAACACTAGATCAATTAGTGATGGCTCATCCTCACCCCTGGCCCTTGTTGGTTCCATTACATGTTGGTGTAGGAAATTCCCTTGTACGCAATCTAGGAATCTTGCCCCGAATGAGTCCTCACCACTGTGTGGGTCAAGATTTATCCAATCTATCTCTTTATGATTAAAGTCTCCCATAATCAAAATCCTACATTTTTTTTCTCGTGCCATGTTAACAACTGAGTTTATGACTTCAATAGTACCTATATGACTTTCCTCATAAACTTCAAGCCTATATTGGTTCCTTGGTGGGTTGTATACAACAGTTATTATAATGCTCTCTGACCCAGTATTTATGCGAGCAACAAGAAATTCCTAGAACTCACTTTCTATAGCCAAGTTTATTTCTTCAACTTGAATCCTTTCACTTATGAGCAGTGCTATCCCTCCACCAGTCCTCTCAGATCTTTCAACCCTTAGTATTCTGAAGCCCTTAGGAAAAACTGTGACACTGTTTATGTCCTCACTCAACTTAGTCTCTGTAATTGCTACTATATCTGCCTTACTGTTGTGAATCCTATCTTTTAATTCTACTGCCTTACCAGCTAATCCACCAGCATTTGTGTGATTACCTAATTGATTACCTAATTGTGTTGACGGGAAAGAGCTCAAAGCTCGTATCTTCCCGTCTCCTCATCGGTTCCATTTTATACTTAGTGATACTTATCATACCTGTCCTTAAAACTATGGATTGAGATAGCATTAACTACCTCCTCGCTTAGCCAATTCCAATTATCAACTACTCTTACACTGAAAAAGTATTTCCTTACATCCTGCAAAGAAGTTTTCTTACGAAGCTTCAAACTATGACCTCTAGTTCTAGAGCCAGCCATATCAAAATATTGATCCCTATCCACTCTATCATAACCATGAAGGAATTTAAAGACTGTCACCATATCCCCCCTCACTCTTCTAGCTTCGAGTGATGGTAAGTCTAATTCCCTCAGCCTCTCATCATAACTGAGATTGCGTATTTCTGGCACCAGTTTTGTGGCATGTCTTTGAACTTTTTCAAGCTTAGCTATGTGCTTTTTCAAGTGCGGATTCCAAAAGGGGGCTGCATATTCGAGTTTTGGCCTCACATAGTTTACATAAATATTTCTGAACATTTCCTTGTCCATGTGCCTGAAGGCTACCCTTACATTTGACAAGAATGCATACGCTGCCCTTACTATGCCATTTATATGTATTTCTGGAGACAAATCTGCCAGTATGTTTACTTCTAGATCTCTCTCATTTTCTGTCTCTTGAAGTTGTACTCCAGCCACCGAGTAGTCAAGCTTGGGCCTTCTTGCACTTGTACCCATTCTCATTACCTTACATTTTGAAGTATTGAATTTCATTAGCCACTTTTCTGACCACTCATGCAGATTATTTAGATCCTCCTGAAGTTCTCTGCCATTGTTCTCGTTTTTTACTTTCTTCACAATCTTTGCATCATGTGCAAGCATATTCATGAATGAATTTACAGACTCTGGTAGGTCATTTACATATACAAGGAACAAAAGTGGCCCTAAAACTGAACCCTGTGGAACTCCACTACTAACTCTTCTCCATTCAGACACTGAGTGTCTTACTCTAACCCTCTGTTCCCTTCCTTCTAAGTAAGTTTTTATCCATTCCAAAACATTTCCACCTATTCTAGCCATTGATTGCAGCTTCCTAATAAGTCTCTGATGTGGAACAGTGTCAAACGCTTTCTGGAAGTCTAGGAATATGCAATCTGCCCAGCCCTCTCTTTCCTGTAAGATTTGGCTTACCTCATCATAAAATTCTAATAAGTTTGTTACTGTTGATCTACCTTCTCTGAAGCCATGTTGCCTCACTGACAAAAAGTTGAAGGATTCCAAGTGAAGAGAGATATGTTTCCTTAGTAGTTTCTCCATAACTTTGCAAATTATGCTGGTCAAGGAAACTGGTCTATAGTTCAGAGCCGTATCCCTCCTTCCCTTTTTGAAGATAGGTATCACATTTGCTTGTTTCCAGCATCTTGGAATCTCCCCCGACTCCAGTGACTCCTTAGATATGATACTTAGTGCCACTGATATTTTGTTTGCGTATTTTTTAAGCACATGAGGGGATATGTCATCAGGACCTGTAGCTTTATGAACATCTAAATCCATCAGCGCTTTGCATACCTCTGTGGCTGTAAGGTTGATGTTCTCTAATACCGGCCCTTGAGCTTCTATCACTGCAATCTGAGGGGGTGGGGTATTTTCTACTGTAAATACTGACTGAAACCCCTTGTTCAATTCTTTGCAGATCTCTTCATCCGTCTCAGTGATGCTTCCATCCTCTCTCTTTAGCCTTAAAACCTGTTCTTTTACCTTCAGTTTTCCTCTGATAAAGCTGTGGAAAAGCTTGGGATTTTCTTTAGCCTTCCTGGTGATATCCCTCTCATAGTCTCTCTCCGCCTCTCTCCTTTTACTTAGGTAGTCATTTCTTGCTCTTTTGTAGGTTTGCCAGGCATTTATGTTTTTTCTCCTCCTATACCTTTTCCAGCATTTGTCTCTCCACTCCTTAGCTCTTTTACACCCATTATCGAACCATTTCTCTCTGGCATGAATTACACCTACTTTGGTGACAGGTATGCAGCAATTTACAATCTTCCCATATTTCTCACAAAAGATGTCATACATTTCTTGTACAGATTTGTTGTAAAATAAGGTTCTCCAGTCAATAACTGTAAAAAGCTCATTCATTTTGATGTAATCTCCTTTCGGATAGTTCCTCCTCATGTCCTCAGTGCCTCTACTCTCAGGAAGAATATCTTCAATGATATACTCCATCAACAACACACAGTGGTCACTCTTTCCAATTGGTGGTTCATACTCAATTTTTTCAATATCCAACACATTATCTGTGAACACTAGATCAAGTAGTGATGGCTCATCCCCACCCCTGGCCCTTGTTGGTTCCATTACATGTTGGTGTAGGAAATTCCCTTGTACGCAATCTAGGAATCTTGCCCCGAATGAGTCCTCACCACTGTGTGGGTCAAGATTTATCCAATCTATCTCTTTATGATTAAAGTCTCCCATAATCAAAATCCTACATTTTTTTTTCTCGTGCCATGTTAACAACTGAGTTTATGACTTCAATAGTACCTATATGACTTTCCTCATAAACTTCAAGCCTATTTTGGTTCCTTGGTGGGTTGTATACAACAGTTATTATAATGCTCTCTGACCCAGTATTTATGCGAGCAACAAGAAATTCCTTGAACTCACTTTCTATAGCCAAGTTTATTTCTTCAACTTGAATCCTTTCACTTATGAGCAGTGCTATCCCTCCACCAGTCCTCTCAGATCTTTCAACCCTTAGTATTCTGAAGCCCTTAGGAAAAACTGTGACACTGTTTATGTCCTCACTCAACTTAGTCTCTGTAATTGCTACTATATCTGCCTTACTGTTGTGAATCCTATCTTTTAATTCTACTGCCTTACCAGCTAATCCATCAGCATTTGTGTTATTACCTAATTGTGTTTACGGGAAAGAGCCCAAAGCTCGTATCTTCCCGTCTCCTCATCGGTTCCATTTTATACTTAGTGATACTTATCATACCTGTCCTTAAAAATATGGATTGAGATAGCATTAACTACCTCCTCGCTTAGCCAATTCCAATTATCAACTACTCTTACACTGAAAAAGTATTTCCTTACATCCTGCAAAGAAGTTTTCTTACGAAGCTTCAAACTATGACCTCTAGTTCTAGAGCCAGCCATATCAAAATATCGATCCCTATCCACTCTATCATAACCATGAAGGAATTTAAAGACTGTCACCATATCCCCCCTCACTCTTCTAGCTTCGAGTGATGGTAAGTCTAATTCCCTCAGCCTCTCATCATAACTGAGATTGCGTATTTCTGGCACCAGTTTCGTGGCATGTCTTTGAACTTTTTCAAGCTTAGCTATGTGCTTTTTCAAGTGCGGATTCCAAAAGGGGGCTGCATATTCGAGTTTTGGCCTCACATAGGTTACATAAATATTTCTGAACATTTCCTTGTCCATGTGCCTGAAGGCTACCCTTACATTTGATAAGAATGCACATGCTGCCCTTACTATGCCATTTATATGTATTTCTGGAAACAAACCTGCCAGTATGTTTACTCCTAGATCTCTCTCATTTTCTGTCTCTTGAAGTTGTACTCCAGCCACCGAGTAGTCAAGCTTGGGCCTTCTTGCACTTGTACCCATTCTCATTACCTTACATTTTGAAGTATTGAATTTCATTAGCCACTTTTCTGACCACTCATGCAGATTATTTAGATCCTCCTGAAGTTCTCTACCATTGTTCTCGTTTTTTACTTTCTTCACAATCTTTGCATCATCTGCAAACATATTCATGAATGAATTTACACACTCTGGTAGGTCATTTACATATACAAGGAACAAAAGTGGCCCTAAAACTGAACCCTGTGGAACTCCACTACTAACTCTTCTCCATTCAGACACTGAGTGTCTTACTCTAACCCTCTGTTCCCTTCCTTCTAAGTAAGTTTTTATAGATAACAATCTTAATGAGGCACCATCCTCTGATCTTCTGTCATTATCTTCTTTATCTCCCCTTTGTCTGGAAGAACTCTGTAATGAAAATTTTTCTTCTCTTCTTCATTTCTTTCATCATTTAACCTTCTTGCCTCTTGCAACATGTTTTTGATCTTTCCCATCTCTTCCTGTGTTCTGTATCATCTAATGAACACTTCTTTGAATTCTTGAAGGACTTTTAGACTTTTTTTTCTCAACAATATTTCCCTACATGTTTCCCCTCTCTCAAAGGTTACTTTTGTTGGTCTTGGCTTTCCTTCCCTCGAATATTTACCTAGTTGGTGTATGTTTACAATATCCTCAGGACCACATACTACTCCAAGCTTTCTTATCAGGTCTACAACCCTAGCTTTATTTTCTTCAAGTCTCCCCTGCCATGTTGGCTCCTGGGATTTGCTTATGCCTGAAATTACCACTGTCTTCTCTTTATCAAGTGCCTGTTTGATCAGTGGGTTTGCCCTTTCCATCACAACGTCTTTCATTTTTTCGATTGCTGTCTCTTTATGGTCAACTGTTTGTATGTTTTCCAGTGCCACCACCTTTACAGCCTCTTTTCCTGCCACATTCCCCTTTAGTGCATCAGCAAAGGAAGTTTTCATGGCATCATTTTCCATATTCAGCTCCTGGAACTCTTTTCTGAACTGTTCAATGTTTTCCTTAATCTGGAAATTCCAAGCAGCAATCTCGTCTCTCTCAGAAGAGAGCAGTGAACTAACATCTAATTCCTTTAGGTTGTCATTCAGCTGTTTGTTTTTATCTTCTTGTTTCGAAATTCTAGATTCTAGTTGACTCTTTTCCCCTTCCAGCTTCTTTATTCTTTTTTCTAGTTCCTTTCTCTCCTGCCCTTGTGCTTTATTTGCTTCCTCCAAAGATCTTATTTGCTCTCTGAGTGTTTCATTCTCTTTCATTTCTCCATCCATATTCCGAATTTTATCATCAAGGCTCATAACCATTGCCTCTAAATTCTTGATTTTCTGTTTAAGTCTCGTAATGGCTACCCCTCCTACCGACCCATGGATGGGAGAGGTTTGGGACAGAGATGGCGTCATTTTTATGTTCTCCCTCTCACAGAATATAGAAAGAAGACGAGAAAGAGGAAAATAAAGAGAAAAACTTTTAATAAAGCTTCACACAGAATTTTTATATCTCCAAATAAGTGTGTGTGTGTGTGTGTGTGTGTATACGAGAGAGTGATATACAGATCAATTTGGAGAAAAACAATAAATCAGATATGGAATATCATATATGAATAAACATTGCAAAATGAATATACAACTAGATTATGTGAAAATTACACGTCCATTGTGGAATATATGTCATATTTGATCAAGATTGATATATAATTCCTTCAAAATTTATAATAAGTCATTTGATGCATATTTACTTATATAGAATCACCTTCAAATAAGTTAACCGAAATGCTAAGGTAAGATTATCAGAAAAGCACTTAATATAGATAAAAGATTAAAGAGCATGGAAATAGAATACACACATTAATATAAAAGCTAATAAGGCCACGATACCATAATCTAAATGATAAACACATTCCCAAACAAGAAACTAATCAAATAAGAAAATAAATAAAAAGGCTCCCTGATTGGGACAAGTTCTAGATTTTATTAGAATATTACACATTTACTCTGAAGCTACTGTGGCCATTATATCCTAATCTAAGTGATAAAGAAATTTCTCAAAATGAAGCTACTGATTCTCTAACATAATGATAAGCTGAACCCTGGAGGGAGCAAGTTCAAGACATTAGTACAATATTAATCAGTTTCTTAATCTTATCTGCACACCATAAGCACATAGAGTATTGATGCATTAACGCTAAGGAGGGAATAAAACTGCAATATCTAAATCCTTCAAAAGAAAGCAACAGTCAATATTAGTCAACTGCTTCAAGATGTCAGTAGCGGCATACCCCAGAGACAAACCCACAACACCAAAATCAGTGTCCACAAGGAAAAATATTTGGCTAACACTTAAAAAGGTCTTTTTGGTCCTTGCTTCAGGCATCATAGTTCTTGTAGCGCTACAGAATACCATCACCTAGTAAGTTTCGAATTCAAGGTACCTGCTTATTTCTTAATCAGCCAAAGAGAAAGAGAAAATTTGGATTTGTCAGGATATTGAGACAAAGAGAGGCAAAAGTAAACCTAAATTTAATAATAAAACTATTACTTCTTTCCTTACAGTCAAATTAGTGTCCAAATATCCCTGCTTAATTACAAAAAACAGAAATATTAAAGTTCACATACACAGGCAACATGGCTTCAGAGAAGGTAGATCAACAGTAACAAACATATTCCTAGACTTCCAGAAAGCGTCTGACACTGTTCCACATGGGAGACTTATTAGGAAGCTGCAAGAATGGCTAGAAAAGGTGGAAATGTCTTGGAATGGATAAAGACTTACTTAGAAGGAAGGGAACAGAGGGTTAGAGTAAGACAGTGTCTGAATGGAGAAGAGTTAGTAGTGGAGTTCCACAGGGTTCAGTTTTAGGGCCACTTTTGTTCCTTGTATATGTAAATGACCTACCAGAGTCTGTAAATTCATTCATGAATATGTTTGCAGATAATGCAAAGATTGTGAAGAAAGTAGGAAACGAGAACAATAGTAGAGAACTTCAGGAAGATCTAAATATTCTGCTTGAGTGGTAAGAAAAGTGGCTAATGAAATTCAATACTTCAAAATGTAAGGTAATGAGAATGGGTACAAGTGCAAGAAGGCCCAAGCTTGACTACTCGGTGGCTGGAGTACAACTTCAAGAGACAGAAAATGAGAGAGATCTAGGAGTAAACATACTGGCAGATTTGTTTCCAGAAATACATATAAATAGCACATGGACAAGGAAATGTTCAGAAATATTTATGCAACCTATGTGAGGCCAAAACTTGAATATGCAGCCCCATTTTAGAATCCGCACTTGAAAAAGCACATAGCTAAGCTTGAAAAAGTTCGAAGACATGCCACGACACTGGTGCCAGAAATACGCAATATCAGTTATGATGAGTGGCTGAGGGAATTAGACTTACCATCACTCGAAGCTAGAAGATTGAGGAGGGATATGATGACAGTCTTTAAATTCCTTCATGGTTATGATAGAGTGGATAGGGATCGATATTTTGATAAAATAGGCTCTAGAACTAGAGGTCATAGTTTGAAGCTTCGTAAGAAAACTTCTTTGCAGGATGTAAGGAAGTACTCTTTTAGTGTAAGAGTAGTTGATAATTGAAATTCTCTAAGTGAGGAGGTAGTTAATGCTAACTCAATCCATAGTTTTAAGGACAGGTATGATAAATATCACTAAGTAGAAAATGGAACCGATCAGGAGACGGGAAGACACGAGTTTTTGGCTCTTTCCCGTAAACACAATTAGGTAATTACCCCCCCCCCATATATATATATATATATATATATATATATATATATATATATATATATATATATATATATATATATATATATATATATATATATGATAGATAGATAGATAGATAGATAGATAGATAGATAGATAGATAGATAGATAGATAGATAGATAGATAGATATATAGATATATATATATATATATATATATATATATATATATATATATATATATATATATATATATATATATATATATATATATATATATATATATATATATATATATATATATATATATATATATATATACACACAGTGATCCCCCGCTGGATCGCATTTCTTGGTTCGCGTTTTCACTGTACTTTTTATTTGGCAAAAATAATTGTAAAATACCTATGTACATGAGTATGTCATGTAATTACCACTTCATTCACCGTAATTTTATCTATCACTTTCATATAAATTTACGTTGCATGCTGTTATTTATGATGTAAAGGGTGGTTTGTTAACAGTACAGGGAGGGTTTATACAGTGTAAATGTAAAAATAAATTAAAATATCTATGTACATATAGGCTGATCCTACTTCGCGGTTTTCCTGTCCCGCACAGGGTACCGGAACCGAACTACCGTGATAAGGAGGGGATCACTGTATATATATGTATATATATATATATATATATATATATATATATATATATATATATATATATATATATATATATATATATATATATATATATATATATATATATATATATATATATATATATATATATATATATATATATATATATATATATATATATATATATATATATATATGTATGTATGTATGTATGTATGTATGTATGTATGTATGTATGTATGTATGTATGTGATTACCTAATTGTGATTACCTAATTGTGTTTACGGGAAAGAGCCCAAAGCTCGTATCTTCCCGTCTCCTGATCGGTTCCATTTTTAGACTTAGTGATATTTATCATACCTGTCCTTAAAACTATGGATTGAGATAGCATTAACTACCTCCTCGCTTAGCGAATTCCAATTATCAACTACTCTTACACTGAAAAAGTATTTCCTTACATCCTGCAAACAAGTTTTCTTCCGAAGCTTCAAACTATGACCTCTAGTTCTAGAGCCAGCCATATCGAAATATCGATCCCTATCCACTCTATCATAACCATGAAGGAATTTAAAGACTGTCACCATATCCCCCCTTACTCTTCTAGCTTCGAGTGATGGCAAGTCTAATTCCCTCAGCCTCTCATCATAACCGAGATTGCGTATTTCTGGCACCAGTTTCGTGGCATGTCTTTGAACTTTTTCAAGCTTAGCTATGTGCTTTTTCAAGTGCGGATTCCAAAAGGGGGCTGCATATTCGAGTTTTGGCGTCACATGTATGTATGTATGTATGTATGTATGTATGTATGTATATATATATATATATATATATATATATATATATATATATATATATATATATATATATATATATTATATATATATATATATATACACACAGTAATCCCTCGCTATATCGCGATTCACCTACAGCAAATTCAGTGTATCACTTTTTTTTTCGAGCTTCTTTTTTTCTGGGTATATGCGAGAATCCACTATACTTGGAAATATTAAAATTTTCAGTTTTATTAAAAAAAAGATGGTCATTTTTTCTATTGATAAAAAAAGTATTTTCCAGCCTAAGAACAATAAATCAGTAAAAAATAGTAAAAACAAATTTTAACATGTAACTATGCACCACAGAAAATACGATACCGGTATCGGTGTTTCGGAAAGCGCAAAGGGTCGCACCTACAGAGATAGTACATATTAAAATTTCCAGTATTTTCATTATTTTAATGATAAAAAAAGTATATCCTACCCTAAGAATAATAAAACGGTAAAAAATAGTAAAATAGCATAAATTTAAACATGACTCACAGTATTGCACCATATAATATACGATACAGGTATCGACATTTCGGAAAATGAAAGGGGTCGAACCTATGTGAGATAGTACATATTAAAATTTCCAGTATTCTCATTAGTTTATTGATAAAAGAGTATTTCCTACCCTAATAATAATAAAACAGTAAAATATAGTAAAAAAATAAATTTAAACGTGTAACTCACAGTATTGCACCATGTAAAATACTGTATGATAGCATATTGGCGTCTTGGAAAACGCAAAGGGTCGCACCTACGTGAGATAGTACATGGGATGCTATTGGCTTATGGGTGGGAGACGACGAATCACAGAATTGTTTTTCTGTATGTTCTGTATCATGGGGTCTGATTTGCTTTTTGATTGAAGCTTGGTTCTTCCAGCATCTTCCATTGTCTCGCCTCACCTGTTCAGTCTACTCACATGTGAGCCGTTTGCATTGTGCTTCTTAATATGTTGTAATTGTAATTTTGTGAAACTTTTGTATTTCAATCTCTGCAATGGCTCCCAAGCGTCCTTCATCTTCTAAGGCTTCTGGTAGTAAGCCTAAGTGGCAAAGGAAGATGTTGACCATAACAGAAAAGGTAAAACTGTTAGATATGCTGAAGGAAGGAAGAAGGTTCTCGGATGTCGGTCGCCATATCGGTATCAACGAATCTACTGGTCGATACATCAAGATGGACGAGGCAAATATAAGGAAAGCAGCTACTATTACTTTAAATATAACAGCGAAGAGGGTCATAGCACCCCGCAATAAGATAATAGTGAGGATGGTATCTGCTTTGGTCCTGTGGATTGCTGATTGCAGGAAGAAGAACATCAGCTTAGACACGAGTATCATACAAACAAAGGCGAAGAAGCTATACAAGACAATCGCTGCAAACGAACCCGACGACGACAGTGGCGACCGTGAGGAGGAGGAGGGAGCAGTAGAAATCAACAACCCACAACCAGGACCCTCCAGCGATTCTCCACCGAGGAAACCATCGTTCATTGCAAGCAAGGGATGGTGCACCAAATTTCAAAAACGCTTTGGCCTAAAGAGTGTTTCGGTGCATGGCGAAACTGCCTCTGAATATACAACTGCAGCTGAAGAATGTGTAAAGAACGACTTCAAGAAAATTATCGCTGAAGGCGAATATGCTCCTGAGAAAGTATATAACATGGATGAGACCGGGTTATTTTGGAAGAGATTGCTGTCTCGCACTTTTCTCTTCAAGGAAGAAGCTAAAGCCCCAGGATTTAAAGCACACAAAGACATCGTTACCCTCATCAAAGAACACTAGGGCTTTAAAGAATAAAAACAAGAATCTGCTGCCAGTGTATTGGATGCATAACCCTAAAGCCTGGATCACGAAAAGCCTCACATCGGACTGGTTTTACCAATGCTTTATCCCTCAGGCCAAAGTTTATCTTGCAGAGAAGGGACTTGAATTTAAAGACTTTCTTTTGATGGATAATGCTGGTGGCCACACAACTGATCTCCAATATGACAGTGTTCTAGTAGAGTTCCTGCCACCGAATACAACATCACTGATTCAGCCTATGGATCAAGGCGTTATTCGTGCGTTCAAGGCCCTCTATGCACAATATGCCCTGGCAAACCTGGTTGACTCGGACAAAGAATTCGCACTGAAGACGTATTGGTGTAACTATGCGATTGCTACATGCCTTCAAAATATTCAGAATGCAATCAAAGAGATGAAGCCAGCCACATTCAATACCAGCTGGAAGAAATTGTGGCTGGAAGTTATGTATGACTACAAGGGATTTGCACCTGACGAAGTGCATAACTCGGCAGTTGCGAAAGCTGTGAAGTTGGCTGCATTTCTAGGAGGAGGAGACTTTAAAGATATGACTCACAAAGTTGTCAATGAACTGAGCTACTGCCACTTGCAGCCTTTGACTGATGAAGACTTGGAGGAAATGATAAAATCAGCGAGCGAAGATGAAGAAGAACAACCAGAGGAAACGCACGAAGAAGTCGAAGAACTTGGCCTTGCACTCGAACGTCTGGCAGCCATGTATAACATGGCCAAAGAACTCCAACAACTGTCGCAGGAGCATGAGGATAATATGGTTTGGTCGGTGCACTTCTGCAATATTATCGATGATGCCATGACTCCTTACAGGACCATCTTCACAAAAAAAAGAAACAGCGACAGCAACTCCCCATTACCATGTTATTCTCTCCCAAGAAGCAGCCGTAAAGCTGTCATTGGGCATGGAGTATGTACACGTCATCATCACGTTATTCATGGTAAGCTTACCTATTACGTTCCTATAAATTTACGCTTGCACGCTGTTATTAATAAACTAAAGGGTGGTTTGTTAACAATGCAGGGAGGGTTTTGTAAAGTAATGGTAAAAATAAATGTAAAATACCTATGATTATATGGTGCTTCCACTTCGAGGGTTTTCACCTATAGAGGCGGGTCCCGGAACTGAACCCCCGCAATAAACGAGGGAGCACTGTGTATATATATATATATATATATATATATATATATATATATATATATATATATATATATATATATATATATATATATATATATATATATATATATATATATATATATATATATATGCCCACCTGCGGGCCACAAGGGAAGGTCCGCTCACCCTCAAGGGAGAACATCAAAGGAAAAAAGAAAAAAAAAAGATATATATATATATATATATATATATTATATATATATATATATATATATATATATATATATATATATATATATATATATATATATATATATATATATATATATATGAAACATATTTTTGTCCCAGCCTGGAATTTGAACCTAGAACACATAATCAGTGTACCAAGGAGCTACCAACTGTACTATTGAAGGCATAAGAGAATAAACCTCTCAGCATACTCTTGGTTTGAGATGATGAAGACACTCTACTGCTTGTCACTGTTCATTATACTCTCTCTTTCCAAACTCACTTGTGGCTTGCTATCATTTTTAACTGAAATCCATCTTATATGGGCATGTGGAATTATCTGATTAGCATAATATGATATTTGAAAACATAAAATATATTTTTATTCTTGGCAGAAATTAGACCCTAGAACACAATCACTGCCAAGAAGCTACCAACTGTACCACCAAAGTGTAGAGGAAGAGTTGAACCTCACGCTCCTTGGAATAACACGAAGATAGGTTCCCAGAAGTGACGGGTAATGTGAAAATCACATAATGTAGTGAGTCATTTTCCATGAGAAACAATGATAATGGACATAGATACATTTCACAACCATACATAGACACATCTTTGCCATAGATATAAGATAAATAAAACATATTTTACAAGTACATAAAGCAGAAAGACCTATAGTTATTTATATTAACATGCAAATAGTGTGGGGTATAAAAGATATACAGATTTATTGTACAGTAAGCAAATTAATGCACTATATTATGCGGTGGGCAACAGACATACACTGGGACGTGCATGGTGGTGGTGAGCACGAGAATGCGGGAGAACGCTGTTTGTTCTAAATGCTTTTTTCCATTCTCTCCATAATATCCGATTACTTTAAGCAGTAGAAGAGGAGGAGGATGCGGGAGAACGAATCTCTATCTGCAAACATTTTGCCGACTCCATATCAGCTGATGCACCCTCGCACGCTATTTCCCTGACAATATTATATTGCAAGTTTGTTTGCTGTTTGTTCTTAATGCTCCTCCACATACTGTACTTAGCATTTTTTCCATTCTTTCCATAATCCCCAATCGCATTAAGCGGTAGAAGAGGAGGAGGATGCGGGAGAACGAACCTCTATCTGCAAAAATTTTGCCATCTCTGTATCAGCTGATGCACTCTCACACACTATTTCCCTGACGATATTATATTGCAAGTTTGTGTGCTGTTTGTTCTTAATGCTTTTTTTCCATTCTCTCCATAATATCCTATCACATTAAGCAGTAGAAGGGGAGGAGGATGCGGGAGAACGAACCTCTATCTGCAAACGTTTTGCCGCCTCCGTATCAGCTGATGCGCCCTCACACGCTTTTTTCCTGACGATATACATACCTTAACACAAACACAGTTAGAACAAGGGATATATCTACGCAATATGCTGAGTAAAGAGACACTAAAGCACATGGCAGCATGGCGGAAAAGAGCCTCGAGGTGGTCGATTATTTACTAAAATGAAAATTTTGTATTCAAATTTTTTGCATGGACGTTATTCGTGTAATTCATATATTTTTACTATTATTTTTTAGGGGTGTTATTCCAATTTTGCAGATTTTAAACACGCATAAAAAGTTAACTGAGTGTGTATATATATATATATATATATATATATATATATATATATATATATATATATATATATATATATATATATATATATATATATATATATATATATATATATATATATATATATATATATATATATATATATATATATATATATATATATATATATATATATATATACAGTAATCCCTCGCTATATCGCGATTCACCTTCCACGAATTCAGTGCATCGCGGGTTTTTATGGTGAGCATATGTATTTTATATCGCAGATTTTCTGGGTATATCGCGGGAATCCACAATATGTGGAAATATTAAAATTTCCAGTAGTTTCATTATATTATTGATGAAAAAAATGATTTCCTAGCCTAAGAATAATAAAACAGTAAAAAGTAGTAAAAAACATAAATTTAAACATGTAACTCACAGTATTGCACCATATAAAATACGATTATGGTATAGGCGTCTTGGAAAACGCAAAGGGTCACACCTACGTGAAATAGTACATATTAGAATTTTCAGTAGCTTCATTATTTTATTGCTTAATAAAAGTATTTCCTAGCCTAAGAATAATAAAGCAGTAAAAAAATAGCAAAAAACATAAATTTAGACTTGTAACTCACATATGGTGTTGCACCATATAAAATATGATACCGGTATTGGCGCCTTGGAAAACGCAATGGGTCGCACCTAAGCGAGATAGTACAGTACACGGGATGCTATTGGCTGATGGGTGGGAGATGACGAATTACAAAATTGTGTTCTGTTTACTAGGGTCTGATTGTTTATTATACTGAAGCTTGATTCTCCCAGCATCTTCCATTGTCTCGCCTCACCCATTCAGTTGCTCACGTGTGCGCTGTTCGCATTGTGCCTCTTAATACATTTAGCTTGTGTTTTTTGTGAAACATTTGTTTGTGTATTTCAACCCCTGCAATGCTGCCCAAGTGTCCTTCATCTTTGAAGGATTCTGGTAGTGAGCCTAAGTGGCAAAGGAAGATGTTGACCATAGCAGATAAGGTAAAACTGTTAGATATTCTGAAGGAAGAAGTTTCTCAGCTGTCGGCCGCCATTTCAGCATCAACGAATCTACTGTTTGCTACATCAAGAAGGAAGAGGCGAATATCAGGAAGACAGTGACTCTTACTTTTAACAAAACAACAAAGAGGGTCGTAACATCCCGCAATAAGATAATAGTGTGGATGGAATCTGCTTTGGCCCTGTGGATTGCTGATTGCAGGAAAAAGAACATCTCCTTAGACACCAGTATGAGACATTTGCTACAAATGAACCCGACGAAGACAGTGCAAGCGTGAGGAGGAGGAGAAAGAAGAAATGGAAGACCCACAACCTGGACTGACCAGCGATTCTCCACCGAGGAAACCATCGTTCATTGCTAGTAAGGGATGGTTCATCAAATTTCAAAAATGCTTTGGCATAAAGAGCATTTTGGTGCATGGTGAAGCTGCCTCTGCAGATACAGCTGCAGCTGAAGGTTATGTGAACAATGACTTCAAGAAAATTATTGAGGAAGGCAGTTATGTTCCTGAGCAAGTGTTCAACATGGATGAGACTGGGTTATTTTGGAAGAGAATGCCGACTCACACTTTTCTTTTCAAGGAAGATGCTGAAGCCCCTGGATCTAAAGCGCACAAAGACTGTGTTACCCTCGTCATGTGCGGGAATGCTGCGGGCTTTATGTTAAGCCCAGGGCTTATCTACAAGTAAAAGAACTCTAGGGCTTTGAAGAATAAAAACAAGAGTCTACTACCAGTGTATTGGATGCATAACCTTAAGGCCTGGATCACAAAAAGTCTCACATCGGACTGGTTTTATCAATGCTCTATCCCTCAAGTCAGAGTTTATCTTACAGAGATGGGCCTTGAATTTAAAGACCTTCCGTTGATGGATATTCTGGTGGCCACACAAATGATCTCCATTATGACAGTGTTCAGGTAAAGTTCCTGCCACCGAATGCGACATCACTGATTCAGCCTATGGATCAAGGCGTTATACGTGCGTTCAAGGCCCTCTACACATAAAATGCCCTGGCGAACCTGATTGACTCCATGGATGCGGACAAAGAATTTGCACTGAAGGCAAACTGGCATACCTACATGATTGCTACATGCCTTCAAAATATTCAAAATGCAAGCAAAGTGATGAAGCCGGCCACAATCAATGCCAGCTGGAAGAAATTGTGGCCCAAAGTCATCTACGACTACAAGGGATTCGCTCTTGACGAAGTGCATAACTCAGCAGTTGAGAAAGCTGTGAAGATGGATGCATTGCTAGAAGCAGAAGGCTTTAAAGATATGACTCACGAAGACGTCAATGAATTGATCGACTGCCACTTGCAGCTGTTGACTGATGAAGACTTGGGGGAAATGACAAAATCAGTGAGCAAAGAAGAGGAAGAACAACAACAGCAAGCGCATGATGAAGTCGAAGAACCTGGCCTTACACTCGAACGGTTCACAGCCATGTATAACATGGCCAAAGAATTCCAATAACTGTCGCAGGAGTATGACGATGATATGATTCGTTCGGTGCAATCTCCAATATTATTGACGATGCCATGACTCCTTACAAGAACATCTTTGCATAATAGAAGAAACTGCGACAGCAACTCCCAATTACCATGTTCTTCTCTCTCAAAAAGCAGCCGTAAAGCTGTAATTGGCTGTGCAGTATGTAAACGTCATCATCACGTCAATCACAGTAAGCTTACCTATCACATTCATAAAGCTTTATGCTTGCGTGCTGTTATTTATGATAAACTTACCTGTCACACTCATATAACTTTACACTTGCGAGCTGTTATTAATAAAGTAAAGGGTGAGTTGTAAACAGTGCAGGGAGGGTTTATACAATAAAGGTAAAACTAAGAGTAAATCACCTATAATAAAAACAGTGCTGCTACTTTGCAGATTTTCACCTATTGCGGGTGATCCCGGAACTGAATCCCAGCAATAAACGAGGGATCACTGTGTATATATATATATATATATATATATATATATATATATATATATATATATATATATATATATATATATATATATATATATATATATATATATATATATATATATATATATATATATATATATATATATATATATACACCTAGTTCGCTTTTCTGCATTTTTTTAACTGCAAAATTGCAATAACACCCCTAAAAAATAATAGGAAAAATACGAAATTTGCGAATATTGCCCATATAAAGAAATTGGAAAAAAAAAAATTTTTTTGTAAAAAATCGACTGCCTCGGAGGCACTCTTCCGTCATCCTCCTCCTCTTCTCCACTTAATGCGATCGGATATGATGAAGAAAATTAGAAAAAAGCATTAAGAACAAACAGCAAACATATTTTCAATGTAATATCGTCAGGGAAATAGTGCGCGAGGGTGCATCAGCTGATATGGAAGTGGCAAAGCGTTTGCCGATAGAGGTTCGTTCTCCCGCATCCTCCTCCTCTTCTACCACTTAATGCGATCAAATATTATGAAGAAAATGTAAAAAAAGCATTAAGAACAAACAGCAATTAAATTTTTGATATAATATCGTCAGGGAAATAGCATGCAAGGGTGCATCAACTGATACAGAAGTGTGACAAAATGTTTGCCGATAGAGATTCGTACTCCCGCATCCTCCTCCTCTTCTACCACTTAATGCGATCGAATATTATGAAGAAAATAAAAAAAAAGCATTAAGAACAAACAGCAAACAAATTTTCGATATAATATCATCAGGGAAATAGCATGTGAGGGTGCATCAGCTGATACAGAAGTGTGGCAAAACGTTTGTCAATAGAGGTTTGTTCTCCCGCATCCTCCTCCTCTTCTACCGCTTAATGCGATCGAATATTATGAAGAAAATTGAAAAGAAGAATTAAGAACAAACAGCAAACAAACTTTTGATATAATATCGGCAGGGAAAGAGCATGTAGAGAATATATATATTTCATTTAAGTCACCCCGATATACGTTTTCTTTGTAACGAATTTTATAGTTTTCTTTTTCTCTCAGCTGACTTTGTTTACATTTAGATTTTGCACAGCACGATCGATATGTAAAGAAGATAGAATAATGTTCAGAACCAAGGAATATTAATATGTAATATGTACTATAATCTTGAAAATTAGATAAACCCCAAATAGAGTGAGAAAATAAATATTTCATGAGTAAGATATTGTGCCTGAATAATGATAAGCATCAGCTGAGACAAAAGCGGCAAAACATTTGCCGATTGGGGTTCGTTCTCCCGCATCTTCCTCCTCTTCTACCACTTAATGCAATCGGATATTATAAAGAAAATGGAAAAAGCATTAAGAACAAACAGCAAACAAACTTTCGATATAATATCTTCAGGGAAATAGCGTGCGAGGGTGACTCAGCTGAAATGGAGGCGGCAAAAATTTTCATCCTTGTGCTCACCACCACCATGCACATCCCAGTGTATGCCTGTTGCCCACCGCATAATATAGTGCATTAATTTGTTTACTGTACAGTAAATCTGTATATCTTTTATACTGTACACGATTTGCATGTTAATGTAAATAACTACAGGTCTTTCTGCTGCATTATGTACTTATGAAGTTTTATTTATCTTATATCATTGGTATAGTATGTCTATGGACGGTTGTGGAACAAGTTATGCCCATTATCATTGTTTCCTATGGAAAATGACTCATTTTTTTACGCGATTTTCGACTTACCCGTCACTTCTGAGAACCTATTTCTGCGTTATCTCAAGAACAAGGTATATATATATATATATATATATATATATATATATATATATATATATATATATATATATATATATATATATATATATATATATATATATATATATATATATATATATATATATATATATATATATATATATATGTCGTAAAGTTAATTACTATTCCACAGCGTGTCACCAGTTGTCGTAATGATTTCTTTTCACTACATGAATATTAGTACCAGACCGGTACAAGGTAAGAATGGACAAGCGGTGATTCCTTTATCTTAATTTATTCTAGAGTACAACACATTCGACGCCTCAATGCCCCCACCCTATGACTATCACAATCTATGATCTATTCGTGCCCCGGGCAAAGTTCTAACTGACTGTCGCTCTCTGACTGCTTTCTGGCTGCCATGGGGATGCTTGAAATACCCCAAAGGGCAGGGCGTGTCGCTAAATCTACTTCTGCCAATTGCCTTCAGGTTCAAAGAGAGATCCCTCCCCTCGGGGGTCGGGCTATTTCAGTTGGCCTATAGAACGGAAAAGTCCCAGGTCAGAGCGTGGCTATTGGGTATCTCTCCAGGGCATGTACATACGTACGGGTCAAATGTTTGTGTTTCTTGTGGTTTAGGAAATGGCTAACTGCTTGGCCTTTCCCATCCTCTTCAGGTACTTGATGCCAGATGCTAAGTCCCATGGGTCCGGTCATATATCTCCTTGACACTTTCTACAAACATTGACCGTACCGCAGAAAAACAATTGGGAGAGTATTCTATTTCACCCTTGACTTCTAGCCTCCCACGTTTCTCTTTACGACTTGTGGTGTTTTTGAGGACCGAGGGTCCCTTATCTTTTAGGCCTCTTGGGGGTGCATGGCGCCGGAGGTTAGTTCCATGTGTCTAGCCATAAATCTTGGTGGTACCAAGGGAAAACATGGCCTGGACCCAAAACCCAATAAAAGTGAGGGCATGTAATAAAACATCTGTGCCCTCGACCGTTACCCCTCAAGATTTGTTACAAGTTTCAGATTCTGGCTTCAGCACGACTTCCGTCATGCGACATCCCTCCCAACCAAAACTGAAATATCTTTTATTTCAGTCGAAGCATGGGCTATTTTTTTGAGAGCTCTTGGACATATCCTAGTTAACGTTAGTCTACAATAGAAATGGGACCGAATTATTTAAGCTATTATCTAAGAATTCCTAGTTCTATGAACACTAAACAATCTTTAGTACAAACATTCCTATATTTAAAAAATAAAAATAACCTTAATCATTAGGATTTCAGTGTGTATCTAATCATTATCAAACATTAATTAAGATCACAAGTTAGTTTAGATCATGACGTTACTGTGTCTACTTCTCTCCTTTTTCAAAAGATTTACAAAAGTTGGTTAGTTACAGTAAAAATATGAATCATGTAGAACATTAGTATGTACGAACATTTAAGATGCGATAGACAATAACATAAATGGTAAATTCCTATCAGTTACTATGGGGCATTGATTTGTCTTAAAATTAGGCCTTAAAAAACTACTCCTGAAACAAAATATTTGTTACGATGTGAAAAGTCAGAAAACATTCATCATTTCAATATGCAATTCCTATTCAGAGACAAACTGATATGAAAACTTAATGAACACAAAGATTAAATCATGATTCAAACAATGATAATGCTAAAGCAAAACAATGATAATGCTAAAGCAAAACAATGATATTATTCAGGCAGAAGACAACTTATTCCTATCGGTGCAAATCATACAATTTATCAAAGGCACTTATTCAAAAACTATATTTAAAGGAGTCTCTGAGTTGTCGCTTAAAATTATCTTAAAACTAGTAAAACAAAATAAAAAAATAAAAAATAAATTTGTCTTTTAGCACAGTGGTCAAAGACGGTGGGGACATTTTTTTCCCATTTTTTTCAGTTCTCATACGTGGGTAATTTTAATTAACTAATAAGGGATTTTCCATAGCCTTCTTTCTCTCTTCACTAAAGTTTGGACATGTATGGGGATTCCCTTTTTTTCTGGGATTTCATCATTTCTTTTACATGGCTGTTTAAAGTATTATTAAGCTGTCTCAAAAGACTTCTATTTCCCTCCCTTGCTCATGAAATTCTTGCTAGGCGTTATAAAACGGTTTCTCTGTCCTCATTTTTTCACTCCCCTGCCGTCTTCACTGCAGGCCCAGGTTCGTACACTACCATAAATTATCTTCTTTCTAAGATAGGCAAGACAAAGAGGAAGCGATCGATGCACCTTCCAAATCCCTCCAGCCTGGCTTTTTCGTCCTACCCTCGGGCCGATCTTGACTAAGACCACCCTGTAGGAGACCTGCAACGTCAGCGCGATTCTCTTCAGTACTGCAATCCACACGTACCTTCGAAGCAGACCTCGGGATGAAAATTTGAACCTATGTCACTACTACAGTTGTAAGAAAGGTTCCCTAAGACTTCAGGGTACCAACAATGGCCATACGTTGGTAATCGGAGGCTATACTTTGCCTCCCCTGCAACTGCAAGTGATTGCAATCTCTATTCAATGGGCAACAGGGACTTGTTTGAGAGGACAAAATCTAAAGACTTTTAGAACTTGCAGGTCGGGGCTGCCTAGAAATAGGGTGGTAATGGAAGATATGTGTCTACACAACTAGGTTATTATTCCAAGATACTTAGGACTTAGCTGAGAAACTGCTAAATAGCATTACTCTACTATAGACATCAAAAAGAACAATCATTAAATGCCGAGAAAAGCCACTAAAGAAATATTCTTATTAGCGGTGGCTACAGTAACATCAAGTATGAATTCAGATAAAAGATACAAATCATCAGGTTACTGCTGATTGCATTTCAAAATAATAATTACCAAACGGTCATTGAGAGATAGCAACAATAACGGTCATCATAATAATAACATTACTAATAATCATGATCAAAATAATAATAATAAAAAAAATAAAATAAAAATACTAAATCAGAAATAGCAATATATATACAATGGCGACTGGCATTCAGAAGTAAGAACAGAGTTCTATACTTATATTTCATAGTAATGCTCATTCTAACACAGTCTCTTTTACTATTCAAATTCCTGCTGTCATAATATATGTATATATATATATATAGAGTATAAACGGCAACTTTCGGGCTCTCCAATTTGTCAACGGGAGTTTTTATCTATTCTCTAAACAGTTGCGATCTGTGGCGAAAGTATTTATGCAATAACAGCATGCAAAAATTTATCAACTGAAATAAAATGTAGGCGCAATTATCGCCTGGCTTCGCTGGAAAAAGAAAAAAAAAAGAATCAATGATGGCAACATTCTTGTAGTATCGGAAGAAGCTCATGTCAGTCTCAGAGGAGGAGGAGGAGAGAGAGAGAGAGAGAGAGAGAGAGAGAGAGAGAGAGAGAGAGAGAGGAGAGAGAGAGAGAGGAGAGAGAGAGAGTTGACTGGGCGACCTTGAAATACGTAGCGGTATCCACCCACGTGTCAGATGAGACGGGCTTCCTTCCTTTAAATGTACTGAAAATAAAAAATTGTCGCAGAGTATCTCTAATAATAAAATAATAAAGAAACAAATGAAAGTGAACAAACGTTAGCAATGACTATCGATAGAGTTTTACGTTTATTGTTAGAGGGCTATTCTTATTCCCAATTAAAAAAACAAAAAACAAAAGCAAAAAGAACTTAGTGTACAACTGCAGAAATGTCGAAGCATAAATCTATTCCTTTCTGTTTAATATTGCTAAGGACTTTACTGTAACAGCATACACATCCTTGTCTATAATGACAATCTTTTTCTTGCTATAAATCAGAGGGTTGAGTCGAAGCACACACTCTCTGATGAAATTAAAGCAAAAGATTAAAATCATATGTGACAATATCTCTACTACTATCAACAAAAGTACAAATATCTTTTTCTTAACAGACGTCTTATAATGACTTAAGTATCATTAATTTTAAACTTAAAACTCAACATATAAATTCTGAGAATCTTAATTATCTTAATTAGCTCAATTATAATTTTAAATTCATGACAGTGATAGTAATTAACAATAATTATTTCTAGATAATCTTTTCAAAACTCTTTAATTAAGATTTTAAAGATTTCTTCAATACAAAAAGAACTATATAACAAAAACGGGAATCTGAAAAAATATAAAAAGTCTGTCCCTGTGTATGCAATAAAAACAAAAAGTATATTTCATTAGCAACAGTAAAGAATGCATTTTGCTTAAGTTTCAAAATCTCGTAAGGAGTTGTACAATAACAATTCAAACAGAAAATATATATATTCTTTTACTATCTCGAATTTGACTTATTTGAATTACTATACAACAGAATTTCCTCCAGAACAGGGAGAAGTTCGACATATAACTGTTCTGTCTGTTTGCTTTTACGGGGGTGCGCATGTGGGCGCTGTTTTCTCTCCTGTTCTTTTGGCTTCTGGATCAACTTCTGCTCTCTCAAATACGGGAAACGGCTGTGTAACATTCTTGTTGTCATTTCGTGTCAGCTCTCACTCTTTCTTTATGACCAAGCTGAAATAATTTTGATAAACATTATCATGGCTAAAACTCGCAAAGATTTATTTTATCAATCTAACATATCTCTTCAGACAAATAATGTATATACTACAGCTAGCAAAGAAAATAAAGAATCATTCATAGATTCACATCCTTTATCATAATAATAATAATAATAATAATAATACTTTATTTCCATTTCAATACAATGGGTATTCGTCAGCCAGGGTAAGCCCCAACCCCCCACTGTGGTGTCCACCCACAGCAGTTCCTGCCAGTAAACAGCTTAAACTCTCGGTCTTGGACGGGAACCGATCTTTCGACCTCATGAATGCGAAGCCAGCGCGTTACCACTGTACTAGCCAGCAGGCTATCTTGGAACTCTCGGAAATCGAATAATAATCTCAATGGCGGAGTAGGGGACAAAACAAAAATAAAACAAACTTGGTATCTCAACCATATCTGGGCAGGTGGAGAATCATTTTCTCAAAAATATCCCTCAATAGATATTTCTACAGCGCATCACCTCCCATAAATATGCTCTGATATGGCATGCAGAAGGACCTGGCGGAGCAGGGGAACGACCCTCGCAGAGACCCCAATCATGTTTCCTAACGGTGCTTTCCGCGATTTCACCCCCTAGAGCAACCCCCCCATTATACCCTTATAACACTCATTATACTCATTCGCTCGCATGCGCTCACATTCAAACTTGCATTCCCTTTCTCTCTGTCTATGGAAAATTCTCCATCCCTTACCCCGATGAAGGAGAGTAAAGGTGAAATCTCAGTTGGGCCGCACGGTCACAAGACTGCCTCACCAGTCCTAGGTCCCATTCTAACGAATAAACAAACAACCATTCTACTCCCTTGAAGCTACGTTAGGGTGACACTGAAAAACCTTCCCTATTCTAGGACAGCACAAATTCCTCTAATTTACTCTTACTTTCACCTGCATAGCGCAAAATTTAAAAAACTCATCTCTAAACAATATCACAAAATTTCTTATTCTTCAAAATAAAATGCCACACACGTATCGTAATATTAAGTTCTTCATCATAACAACATTAAAAAAAACAATCTATCATTTATGTCTTTCTTTCGCTAAAACATTACTCCAAAATATTACACTTTAAGAGCTTAATATAAAAATGACTTTACACGTACTTTAAATATCAAAGATCAGTACAATTACTATATATTTATAATAACGAGGTTGGGAGATCGATTGGTCACTTCCGCATTCCTTTCTCGGAAATTACACGTGTTCTATGAAAAACCTAAAAGCAGATGCAAGTATATTTCTCACTATAATTCTTACACTTAAGAAATCAATATACTGTAATAGAGATTGCACGTATATTAAGTTTTCAATTAAAATCAATACATTCGCGTTCTTATAATTCAATTTAGGCATTAATACAAATAAATGGAACACCCTTAAAACGCAATTACTTTATATTACTCAAATTATAACAAGAAATGGAGTTTATTACTGCTTATAGCTATTAGTACAAATTATCCATGTTAGTAATGGGTACAGAAATTCTACTTTTATTAACTTATTAGGCGCCACACCCCTCATAGGCGGGTTGGCTGAGTCAAAGCATAACTACAAGATAAAATGGCGGCGTCCACCAACCTCAATTTCTTTTACTAATTGTCCCATTACTCACTGGATACAGATCACAAGTACTTAGCTATTTTAAGGAGGTGATCCTGAAGGACTTCACGGCAGAAGGCAAGGAAGGAGGGGGTTTTCCTTCTTCTCTCGAGTAAAATCGACGAATCGCCGTCTTCTTGGTTGGATCCGGCAACTTATACTTCTTGTAATGGGCATTTTCACTCAATGCTCCGGTCACACTTCGGCTTACTAAGAAATATCTTAGGAATAGTTCCTTAAAAGTTTCATAATATTCTCTGTTTGACCACTCGTCACTTCTCATCCGCAGACCCAAGTATTTCAGGAAGTCGGCCGCGGGAATTATGGACGGACATTCGAGGTCTTTTACATTTGCGCCGTCGAGGTATAAAGGTGAATTTTTGACTCGAGGTTCCTTTACAACCAGAGCACGGGGTGGAGGCTTGTCCTGCTGCGTTCCCTGTGTCACCACGGGGCTCGGAGCGGCAGGCTGTTCGTCGATGTTTGAGGCGTCGGTTTCTCTGTCGGCGTTGACCAAGTTCCTTCTCGACGGAGCGGTGTCGGCAGGAGTTTGTAGGCGCCGCACGTGCTCCTCCAGTTCGAGAATTCTCCGGTGTTTGGCCTCGTCACTCATTTCTTGAATTGGGAGATGTTGGATTTCTGCTTTTGCCATTCTTATTTTCTTTTCTTCGCACTGGTTTCTTCTGATATGAGAGTCTCTTTGTACTTTTTTCCAGGAGTGTGATCCGTACTGCGCTGCCACCAGTTGTCGTAAAGTTAATTACTATTCCACCGCGCGTCACCAGTTGTCGTAATGATTTCTTTTCACTACGTGAATATTAGTACCAGACGGGTACAAGGTAAGAATGGACAAGCGATGATTCCTTTATCTTAATTTATTCTAGAGTACAACACATTCGACGCCTCAATGCCCCCACCCTATGACTATCACAATCTATGATCTATTCGTGTCCCGGGCAAAGTTCTAACTGACTGTCGCTCTCTGACTGCTTTCTGGCTGCTATGGGGATGCTTGAAATACCCCAAAGGGCAGGGCGTGTCGCTAGATCTACTTCTGCCAATTGCCTTCAGGTTCAAAGAGAGATCCCTCCCCTCGGGGGTTGGGCTATTTCAGTTGGCCTATAGAACGGAAAAGTCCCAGGTCAGAGCGTGGCTATTGGGTATCTCTCCAGGGCATGTACATACGTACGGGTCAAATGTTTGTGTTTCTTGTGGTTTAGGAAATGGCTAACTGCTTGGCCTTTCCTATCCTCTTCAGGTACTTGATGCCAGATGCTAAGTCCCATGGGTCCGGTCATATATCTCCTTGACACTTTCTACAAACATTGACCGTACCGCAGAAAAACAATTGGGAGAGTATTCTATTTCACCTTTGACTTCTAGCCTCCCACGTTTCTCTTCACGACTTGTGGTGTTTTCGAGGACCGAGGGCCCCTTATCTTTTAGGCCTCTTGGGGGTGCATGGCGCCGGAGGTTAGTTCCATGTGTCTAGCCATAAATCTTGGTGGTACCAAGGGAAAACATGGCCTGGACCCAAAACCCAATAAAAGTGAGGGCATGTAATAAAACATCTGTGCCCTCAACCGTTACCCCTCGAGATTTGTTACAAGTTTCAGATTCTGGCTTCAGCACGACGTCCGTCATGCGACATATATATATATATATATATATATATATATATATATATATATATATATATATATATATATATATATATATATATATATATATATATATATATATATATATATATATATATATATATATATATATATATACCAATGCCATATTCCACCTTATAAGAAGGGTGGCTGAGTCAAAGAAATTACTTTGACTTTTTGTGGGAATTAAATACACAGGAGGGGATTACCAGTCCCCTTGCTCCGCCCCACTTAGTAGACTTTTACGACATGCAGGGGAACACGGAGGAACGATTCTTACCCCCTCCTTCATGAGGTATATATATATATATATATATATATATATAATATATATATATATTATATATATATATATATATATATATATATATATATATATATATATATATATATATATATATATATATATATACAGCATTATTTTTCTGCCTTTACAGCTACCTTCAACATTTCTGGGGTGCATCTGGTAATATTTGGCAGCAGCAGTGGGATAAGGTTTTGGCCATTGAAAGTAATGACAGAATACTGTATGTGTATGGTAAGCATTTTCATAATGCATTATTATATATATGTTTTGAGCTATGGAGCTCTATGAAGAACTTTAGTATTTAAATAAGTAGAGATGAGGAATGGCATTTAAATTCTAAGTTCTGTATATACAAATTTAAAATACGAAAAATAACTTTTTTCCTGATGGCATCACTTTACTTTGGAACGCCAAAAGTGTAAAAATTTTACTAGGATATTTAATAAGGGCATTTGTGTCCATGCTGAAGTCTATTTCCATTTGAATTCTGTTTGCATAAGAACCTCCCTCTACTAATGGTATACAATATGCCATATATCAGTGCATACACAGCTTTTTATATAAATATTTTAATTCATGTGATATGCAAGTGCATTTCCTCACCTGTTTGTAATTACTTTAACTGAATATGTCAACTAAGGAGATGATGAACAATTGAATGCTAGATATGGGGGCAAAATTGAACAAAGATAACTCAAACAATTTAATATTTCTTGCTTTGTGTTTTGTAACCTTTCGACTTTTCTGAAGCACATTGTATCATTTACCAATGTGAAGTTTTTTCCTTATAGGCACCATACTTATATTTGGTACCACTTACTGGTGTTTGGGAGGACTCTACACATTCATGGATGTCACCAACTTCCCAAAATTTTTACGTAAATATAAAGTTCAGCCAGGCATAAACGAGCCCGTTGATACATGGAATCTCCTTAAGGTAAGATGAGAAATAAATTCATTAATATACCTTCATTATTAAGGGTTTTCCATATAATTACTGATTATGATTAATATAAAGTTCCTACATAGAACGGCTTCGAAAATATTTATTGTATTTTTTTTCATTCAAGTTTGACAAGGTAAAAATTCAAAATATGAAAATTACTGCTCAAATGAATTAATATGCGGATCACTATCAACTTAGCAAAAATCAGAAAGTTTACTTATTCATAAACTAATTTGCAAAGAATGTAACATTATTTATCAAGCGAGGCAAAGTTATCATTTATTCTATCAATTCAGGATCTCAATATTTCTCTTTCCAGTGTATATTCTGGGTCACTTTCAACTTTACAGTTGTGTCTGCCCCCGCCCTGGAAGCAGGATATTTTCTTATGCAGCTGAGAGGATATGAAGCCTCTTCTCAATTACCCGCATTCCCAAAAGTTATTTTCCAGCTTGTGATCTGCGTTTTAGTACAAGAGGTTGCATTTTACTACTTTCATAGGTTTGTTATCATTCGGTCAAGCACCCATATACAGCACTCACATTCCTATAACTGGTATTCCAGGAATTCTTTTAAAAGATCACAGCTATGGCATTTGTTTCCTCTCCTATGTCATTACTTCTACAAAAACACTGCTGAAAAAAAATATTCAGCCTAAGATTACCTTCAACAAGAAGTGTACTGATGAATCCAAATGAGTCATGAGTAGCTTTACCTTCCAGATATACCTTTCTGAGGTAAGTACTTTGGTACTGGAGGGCTTAATTAAGGGTCTGTCAACTCCAGAGTAGAGAGTTCGAACCACTCAGCTATCTTGGTCCCCAGAGACGAAACAATAATAATGCAGAACATAAATCATCATCATTGTAGAGCATGTCATTGTGCAATAGCTTAATATGTAGTCATTGAAAAAATACACTGCATTAGCCCAAAGCAATTTCATCTGAAAACAAGAGTCTATATTAAAACCCAGTAATATTACCTAGGGATAGTATGATACGCTTGAATGTGTTGCTGAAATGAAAGGATCCGTACTGTATGGCAAATATATGATAAAAGTTGTAAACTGTATCATAAAGCATAGATTGTGTAGACCTAAAAATAAAGACCTTACAGAAAGTGTTTTTTCTTAATCCGATTATGTTAAGAGAAATAAAGACGAAGGGAGAATTATACAGGTTAACTACACACTAAACCGAAACTTAAGGATCAAAAGAGCATAAGATGAAGGCAGAATACCTCAAGAATTATAAGATTTTAAATTTTGAAACCCCATTCCCATAATATGCCTTCTCTGCTTCCTATATAGTAATCTGTTTTCTAAAAACAAAAATTCATCATTTCTTCTCTCTTTGATACACTGCAATATCTTCTTTGTATGCTTTTTTCCATTAACTTAAATCTTCCAATCGTTACTATAAAGTAATAATGATACCTAAACAAATGCTTAAGCACAAAAGCGAATATTTACCTCTTGATAATTTTCCAGGCTCTTCCATCATAGGCGACTCTACAAATACATCCATAAGATGCATCATGAATGGCAAAGCCCCATATCAATCACAGCTGCCTACTGCCATCCTGCAGAACACCTGGTGGTTAATCTTACCCCATTATTCCTTGGGCCTCTGATTGTTGGCATGCATGTTGCCGGTTTCTGGCTATGGGGAGTGATTGGGGTACTTCAAACCCTAAACAGCCACAGTGGATATCATCTCCCCTTCCTTTTTTCACCAGAGGCCCATGATTACCATCACCTGAAGTATAAATATAATATATTTTGTGTGATGTTTTAACATATCAGCATATACATTTACATGAATTAATTGATTATAAGAAAAACTGGAGCAAATAACCATATACAATATTGATAATTTTTATGATGTGATTCAGATTTGACCAAAACTATGGCACCCTCGGACTCTTGGATTTTCTACATGGCACTAATGCAAAATTCAGGAATGCAGTACAGTTTGAAAGACATATTACTCTGACGAATCTAAGATCTGCACGAGAACTATTTCCAGATGATAGCGATAAGAGCAAAGTCATCAAAGAAGAATAACATAAGAAGTAACTCACCAAAAATAAAAAGCATTAACTGACAGTTTAATACATGAACACATTTTTTAATTCTTCGTATGCACATGATTGAGATAACATGAAATGAACGGTGTTGACCAAGAGATCTTTCTGAATAGTTATCGCAGGATAATAAGAACAAGAGCTAACAATTTTCATCATATATAAGAACAAGTAACTTTAAATTTCTCCTAAAATTTTAAGTGTAGAAGAGTACATTCCTAAATAACTAAATTTGTTTTATTATTCTCTCAGATAAGTAGTTCTCTCTGACAGAGGCTACATCTGTGCTACACCTTGGAGTAAAAAAAAAATAAAAGAAATAATAAAAAAAAATAATATATATATATATATATATATATATATATATATATATATATATATATATATATATATATATATATATATATATATATATATATATATATATATCTGAGTTTTATCTTTATTGACATAAACTGTCAGGTAATTATTGTGCCTTGTTACCCTCCTCTAAGTTTGTTATAATCTCTATTAGTGTTTCATTGTTTTTTTAACTTACTTTCAAAGCCTTCTTTCAGTTCTCAATCCATACTCTGAATTTTATCATCCAGGTTTGATATGAGGGTCAAAAGGTCCCTGACTTCTTGTTTCAGATTCCTGTGAGTTACTCCCCCATAACCCCCGAGGATCCTCTACCACCCCTTCCTCATCCATTGAAATGGGGGGTTAGAGACAGAGATGGTTACATCTTGGGGTTTGAGTTTCAAAAAAAAAAGTTTTTATTTAACCTCACAGAGAATTGCTTTATCTTCTTATGAGTACTAATTTAGTTTATCTTTTCAGAAAATCATTTTCCTGGTAACACATACCCTAACTTAAAATTTGACTTTGGTAATAATAAAAACCCACATGAAGTAAAGCTTGAATATGCAATAGAGGAAAAAGACTTGATGCCTTGAACACCAGTTTTTATTATTTATTCTTTTTTGCTAAACCTATCATTTCAGAAGAAAAATTATTAATCAATTTTTAACCAAGATATGGTATCAGAGGATCAGATCTAACTCGATTTAAGCAAAAAATGTAATAAAAGAAAAAGATAAAAAGACAACAATGAGCTACCTGGCACCTGTACTCAACAATTTTTACTTTTTTTTATTTCTTTTATTATATTTAGAGTACCAAACTAGTCATTATGGGTAGGATGTTTTCTTTATTAAAAATACATGAAACCGCAGGATCGGATCTATCACAGGCTATAAAAGCTCTCCCCGATTTACACAAAATATTACGTGATCTGATGATTCCAATGCTGGTACCTCTTCTACTGTTCTTCTTCTGGACTCCACCTTCTTTGCCCTCTTCAACTAAGCAAAATTTTTGCTATCACAAAAATCTAGAGACTCTCTGTTATCCCAAGTTAGCTTAAATTTTTCTTACTTATGCTGGTTCACTTCAAAAAAAAAAAAAAATTGGGAGAAATATATAGCTCCTGTTCTAATACCTGCCAGCCATGCGTGTGCGTTCAATGCATCAAGTGTTTTTCCTTGGTTGCATATTCAAGTTGTTCTGCATGTGAGTTTTTATTATTACCAAAGTAAAATTTTAAGTTAGGCTGTGTGTTACCAGGAAAATGATTAACTAAAATTATTAACTGAATTAACTAGAATAGTACTCATAAGAAGGTAAAGCAATACTGTATTTTTTTTTTATTCTGTGAGGCTCAAACTCCAAGAAGATACCATCTATCTCTAACCCCACTATCCTATTGTCGAGGGAGGGTTGTAGAGGATCCCTGGGAATATTGGGAGGGGAGTAGCTCATAGGCATCTCAATTAAAAAGTCATGGACCTTTTGACCCTCGTATCAAACCTGAATGATAAAATTTAGAATGTGATAGAGGAATGAAAGAAGACTTTGAAAGATAGTTAAAAGGCAATGAAGCACTAAGATAGATTATAAGAAATTTAAAGGAGAATAACAAGGCACAAGGGGAAAATGAGAAAGAACTAGAAATATGAATAAAAAAGCTGAAAGGGGAAAAGAAAAAACTAAATGTCAGAATTTCTAAACATGAAAATAACAATAAACTGTTGAATGACAGCCTAAATGCATTAGATATTAGTTCATTGTTCTCTTCTGAGATACCAGAGATTGCAGCTTGGAATGTCCAGATAAAGGAACTCACTGAACCATTTAGAAAAGATTTTCAAGAGCTGCATATGGAACATGAGTACATTTCAAGATCATTTGCAGATCTAGTGCAGCAAAATGTGGCAGCAAAAGAGGCGGTAAGGGAGAGGGTACTTGAAAATGTAAATACTGTTGACTAAAAATAATAATAAATATATATATATATATATATATATATATATATATATATATATATATATATATATATATATATATATATATATATATATATATATATATATATATATATATATATATATATATATTATATATATATATATATATATATATATATATATATATATATATATATATATATATATATATATATATATATATATATATATATATATATATATATATATATATATATATATATATATATATAATATAATATATATATATATATATATATATATATATATATATATATATATATATATATATATATATATATATATATATATATATATATATATATATATATATATATATATATATATATATATAATGAAAGGGTTAATCCACTGATCAAACTGGCACTTGATGAAGAGAAGTTAGTAATAATCCTAGGCGGAAGTGCATTCCAGGAGTCAATATGGTCGGGAAATTTGAACCTAATAAAGCTAGTGTTTTAGACCTGATAAGGAAGCTTGGAGCAGTATGTGGTCCAGAGAATATTGTAAATATTCACCGAATTGGTAAATATTCTAGGGAGGAAAAGGCAAGAATAATAAAAGTAACCATTGAGAGAGGGTACATATGTGATTACCTAATTGTGATTACCTAATTGTGTTTACGGGAAAGAGCCCAAAGCTCGTATCTTCCCGTCTCTTGATCGCTTCCATTTTATACTTAGTGATACTTATCATACCTGTCCTTAAAACTATGGATAAGGTTTAATAACTTGTTGCAAGACGCTGAAAGGTTAAGTGACGGAAGAAATGAAGAAGATAAGAAAAATTATATTTTCATGGTTCTTCCAGCTAGAAGGGTGATAAAGAAGATAATGCTAGGAAATCAAGGGGATGCAGCATCATTAGGATTGCTGTACAGAAATTTTGATGGGGTAGCTGGTAAGGCAGTAGATTTAAAGGATAGGTTTCACAACAGTAAGGAAGATATAGTAACAGTGTCCCAGCTTTTTCTAAAGGCTTCAGCATATTAAGGTTGAAAGATTTGAGAGGACTTTTGGGAGGCTAGCATTGCTCATAACTGAAAGGTTTTAAATTGAAGAAATATTCTTTGCTATAGAAAGTGAGTTCAAGAAATTTATTGATGCTTGCATAAATACTGGTTCAGTGAGCATTATAATAGCCATTGTATATAACCAACCAAGGAATCAACAAAGGCCAAAGGTTCATAAGGAACTCTTATAGGTACTATCGAAGTTACAAACTCAATTCTTAACATTGCACTGGAGAAAAAGTGTTTGATTATGGGGAATTTTAATCATAGAGAGATAGATTGGAGTAACCATGACAAACACAATTGGGAGGATTCATCTAGAGCAAGATTCCTAGATTATGTTCAACAAAATTTCCTACACCAACATGTACTGGAACCAACGAGGGCCAGGGGTAAGGATGAGCCATCACTGTTCGATCTAGTATGCACAGATAATGTGTTGGATAATGACAAAAATTTAGTATGAAACACCAATTGCAAACCGTTACCACTGTGTGTTGTTGATGGAGTATTAATCGAAGATATTTTGTCTGAAAGTACGGCACTAAGGACACGAGGAAGAACTGTCTGAAAGTAGATTACAACAAAATTAGTGACTTTTTGTAGTTATTGACTGGATGATGCTATTTAACAACAAATCTGTACAAGACATGTATGAAATCTCTTGTGAGGAATATGGGAAGATAGTTACTTGTTGCATACCTTCCACCAAAATAGAATTATTCATGCCAGAGAGAAATTGTTCAATAATGAATGTAAGAGAGCTATGGAGTGGAGAGACAATTTCTGGAATAGGTGAGTGGAGAATAAACATAATTGCATGAGAGACTTACAAAAAGAGAGGCAAAGAGAGATTATGAGAGGGATATAATCAGGAAGGCTAAAGAAACTCCCAAGCTCTTCCACAGCTTTATTAGAGGAAAGCTGAAGGTCAAATAACATGCTTTAGTTAAAGAGAGCAGATGGAAGCATCGCTGAAAAAGATGAAGAGATCTGCAAAGAATTGAACAAGGAGTTTCAGTCAGTATTTACGGAAGAAAATACTCCATACCCTCAGATTGCAGAGATAAGAGATCATTGGCCGGTATTGGGAAACATATTCCCTTTGGACTTAAGAAACGTGCTAAACCAGTATCAGTGGTGCTGTTCATCACATATGCAAATCGCAGGAATCTGGGGAGAGTCCAAGATGCTGGAAATAAGCGAGCCTAGTACCTTTCTTCAAAAAGCAAAGGAGAGATGCAGTGCCATAATGTAAGCCTCCCCTGATCAGCATAATATGCAATGTTATGGAGAAACTATTAAGGAAACACATCTCTCTTCACGTGGATTCCTTCAACTTTTTGTGAGACAACATGTCTTTAAAGAAGGCAGTTCAATAGTAAGAAACTTATTAGAATCTTATGATAAGGTAAACCAAGTCTTGCAGGAAAGAGAGGGCTGGGCAATTTGTATATCCTTAGATTTTCAGAAGGCAGTAGATACGGTCCCACATGGGAAATATATCAAGAAGCTGCAAGACTAGGTGGAAATGTCTTGGAATGGATAACAACTTACATAGCAGGAAGTGAACAGAGGGTTAGAATAAGACATTTAGTGTCTGACCGGAGAAAGCTTAGTAGTAGAGTTCCACAACTTTCAGTGTTAGGGTCACTCTTGCTCCTTTTATATGTAAATAACCTACCAGTCTTTATATTCATTCGCGAATATCCTTGAAGACGATGCAAAGATTGTGAAGAATGTGAGCAATGAGAACAATGGTAGAGAACTTAAGAAAGACCTAAATAGTCTGCTTGAATGGTCGTAAAAGTGTCTAATAATATTCAGTACCTCAGAATGTAAGGTAATGTGATTACCTAATTGTGTTTACGGGAAAGAGCCCAAAGCTCGTATCTTACCGTCTCCTGATCGGTTCTCATTTGTACTTAGTGATAATTACCATACCTGTCCTTAAAAATATTGATTGAGATAGCATTAACTACCTCCTCGCTTAGCGAATTCCAATTATCAACTACTCTTACACTGAAAAAGTATTTCCTTACATTCTGCAAAGAAGTTTTCTTACGAAAACTTCTTTCGTGAGAAGGCCCAAACTTGGATACACAATAGCAGGTGCAGAACATCTATTGATCAAGAATGAGAGGGATCTTGGAGTAACCATGTTGGCAGAATTGTCTCTGGAAATGCATATAAATGGCATAGAAAGGACTGCATATGCACTAAAGGGGAATGTGGCAGTAAAAGAGGCTGTAAAGGTGGTGGCACTGGAAAACATACAAACAGTTGACTATAAAGAGACAGTAATCGAAAAAATGAAAGACGTTGTGATGGAAAGGGCAAACCCACTCATCAGACAGGCACTTGATAAGGAGAAGACAGTGGTAATCTCAGGCATAAGCGAATCCCAGGAGCCAACATGGCAGGGGAGACTTGAAGAAAATAAAGCTAGGGTTGTAGACCTGATAAGAAAGCTTGGAGTAGTTTGTGGTCCTGAGGATATTGTAAACATACACCAACTAGGTAAATATTCGAGGGAAGGAAAGCCGAGACCAACAAAAGTAACCTTTGAGAGAGGGGAAACATGTAGGGAAATATTGTTGAGAAAAAAAAGTCTAAAAGACCTTCAAGAATTCAAAGAAGTGTTCATTAGACGATACAGAACACAGGAAGAGATGGGAAAGATCAAAAACTTGTTTCAAGAGGCAAGAAGGTTAAATGATGAAAGATATGAAGAAGAGAAGAAAAATTTTCATTTCAGAGTTCTTCCAGACAAAGGGGAGATAAAGAAGATAATGACAGAAGATCAGGAGATGGGGCCTCATTAAGATTGTTATACACAAATGCTGATGGATTAGCTGGTTAGGCAGTAGAATTAAAAGATAGGATTCACAACAGTAAGGCAGATATAGTAGCAATTACAGAGACTAAGTTGAGTGAGGACATAAACAGTGTCACAGTTTTTCCTAAGGGCTTCAGAATACTAAGGGTTGAAAGATCTGAGAGGACTGGTGGAGGGATAGCACTGCTCATAAGTGAAAGGATTCAAGTTGAAGAAATAAACTTGGCTATAGAAAGTGAGTTCAAGGAATTTCTTGTTGCTCGCATAAATACTGGGTCAGAAAGCATTATAATAACTGTTGTATGCAACCCACCAAGGAACCAAAATAGGCTTGAAATTTATGAGGAAAGTCATATAGGTACTATTGAAGTCATAAACTCAGTTGTTAACATGGCACGGGAGAGAAAATGTAGGATTTTGATTATGGGAGACTTTAATCATAAAGAGATAGATTGGATAAATCTTGACCCACACAGTGGTGAGGACTCATTCGGGGCAAGATTCCTAGATTGCGTACAAGGGAATTTCCTACACCAACATGTAATGGAACCAACAAGGGCTAGGGGTGGGGATGAGCCATCACTACTTGATCTAGTGTTCACAGATAATGTGTTGGATATTGAAAAAATTGAGTATGAACCACCAATTGGAAAGAGTGACCACTGTGTGTTGTTGATGGAGTATATCATTGAAGATATTCTTCCTGAGAGTAGAGGCACTGAGGACATGAGGAGGAACTATCCGAAAGGAGATTACATCAAAATGAATGAGCTTTTTACAGTTATTGACTGGAGAACCTTATTTTACAACAAATCTGTACAAGAAATGTATGACATCTTTTGTGAGAAATATGGGAAGATAGTAGATTGCTGCATACCTGTCACCAAAGTAGGTGTAATTCATGCCAGAGAGAAATGGTTTGATAATGGGTGTAAAAGAGCCAAGGAGTGGAGAGACAAATGCTGGAAAAGGTATAGGAGGAGAAAAAACATAAATGCCTGGCAAACCTACAAAAGAGCAAGAAATGACTACCTAAGTAAAAGGAGAGAGGCAGAGAGAGACTATGAGAGGGACATCACCAGGAAGGCTAAAGAAAATCCCAAGCTTTTCCACAGCTTTATCAGAGGAAAACTGAAGGTAAAAGAACAGGTTTTAAGGCTAAAGAGAGCGGATGGAAGCATCACTGAGACGGATGAAGAGATCTGCTAAGAATTGAACAAGGAGTTTCAGTCAGTATTTACAGTAGAAAATACCCCACCCCCTCAGATTGCAGTGATAGAAGCTCAAGGGCCGGTATTAGAGAACATCAACCTTACAGCCACAGAGGTATGCAAAGCGCTGATGGATTTAGATGTTCATAAAGCTACAGGTCCTGATGTCATATCCCCTCATGTGCTTAAAAAATGCGCACTCTCAATATCAGTGGCACTAAGTATCATATTTAAAAAGTCACTGGAGTCAGGGGAGATTCCAAGATGCTGGAAACAAGCAAATGTGATACCTATATTCAAAAAGGGAAGGAGGGATACGGCTCTGAACTATAGACCAGTTTCCTTGACCAGCATAGTTTGCAAAGTTATGGAGAAACTACTAAGGAAACATATCTCTCTTCACTTGGAATCCTTCAACTTTTTGTCAGTGAGGCAACATGGCTTCAGAGAAGGTAGATCAACAGTAACAAACTTATTAGAATTTTATGATGAGGTAAGCCAAATCTTACAGGAAAGAGAGGGCTGGGCAGATTGCATATTCCTAGACTTCCAGAAAGCGTTTGACACTGTTCTACATGGGAGACTTATTAGGAAGCTGCAGTCAATGGCTAGAATAGGTGGAAATGTTTTAGAATGGATAGAAACTTACTTAGGAGGAAGGGAACAGAGGGTTAGAGTAAGACACTCAGTGTCTGAATGGAGAAGAGTTAGTAGTGGAGTTCCACAGGGTTCAGTTTTAGGGCCACTTTTGTTCCTTGTATATGTAAATGACCTACCAGAGTGTGTAAATTCATTCATGAATATGTTTGCAGATGATGCAAAGATTGTGAAGAAAGTAAAAAACGAGAACAATGGTAGAGAACTTCAGGAGGATCTAAATAATCTTCATGAGTAGTCAGAAAAGTGGCTAATGAAATTTAATGCTTCAAAACGTAAGGTAATGAGAATGGGTACAAGTGCAAGAAGGCCCAAGCTTGACTACTCGGTGGCTGGAGTACAACTTCAAGAGACAGAAAATGAGAGAGATCTAGGAGTAAACATACTGGCAGATTTGTCTCCAGAAATACATATAAATGGCATAGTAAGGGCAGCATATGCATTCTTATCAAATGTAAGGGTAGCCTTCAGGCACATGGACAAGGAAATGTTCAGAAATATTTATGTAACCTATGTGAGGCCAAAACTCGAATATGCAGCCCCCTTTTGGAATCCACACTTGAAAAAGCACATAGCTAAGCTTGAAAAAGTTCAAAGACATGCCACGAAACTGGTGCCAGAAATACGCAATCTCAGTTATGATGAGAGGCTGAGGGAATTAGACTTACCATCACTCGAAGATAGAAGATTGAGGGGGGGATATGGTGACAGTCTTTAAATTCCTTCATGGTTATGATAGAGTGGATAGGGATCGATATTTTGATATGGCTGGCTCTAGAACTAGAGGTCATAGTTTGAAGCTTCGTAAGAAAACTTCTTTTCAGGATGTAAGGAAATACTTTTTCAGTGTAAGAGTAGTTGATAATTGGAATTGGCTAAGCGAGGAGGTAGTTAATGCTATCTCAATCCATAGTTTTAAGGATAGGTATGATAAGTATCACTAAGTATAAAATGGAAGCGATGAGGAGACGAGAAGATACGAGCTTTGGGCTCTTTCCCGTAAACACAATTAGGTAATCACAATTAGGTAATCACACATGGAAAAGGAAATGTTCAGAAATATTTATGTATCTTATGTGAGGACAAAACTTGAATATGCAGCCCCTCTTTAGAAATCCGCACTTGAAAAAGCATATATATAAGTTGGAAAAAGTTCAAAAACATACCAGAATCTGTTGTCAGAAATAAGCAATCTCAGTTTTGAGGAAAGGCTGGGGGAATTTCACTTACCATCACTCGAAGCTAGAAGAATGAGGGGGGATATGGTGTTGGCTTTTAAATTCCTTCATGTTTTTGATAGAATGGATTGGGATCAATATTTTGATATGGCTGGTTTTAGAACTAGAAATCGTATATATATATATATATATATATATATATATATATATATATATATATATATATATATATATATATATATAAAAGAGGTCCCCGTTTTCAGTCGTTCCAAATTAAGTCATTTCGAGGTTACATCAAAGACCAATTAATCATTAATAAATTATTAATTAAATAAATTTTTCGACATACCAGTCATGCAGATGCAAACCAGCCACAGTAATAAAGGTAAGTAACACTGTTTAGTGAATTTTAACTATTTTTATGTATTGGACTAAGAACATAGATTATATTTCTATGTATTAGAGTATTCATATTTAGCATTGATGGGAACCTAGGTTCGTATTATAGATGTGTTCCGACTTATGTCGAAATCCAACTTAAGTCAGCTGTCAGAAACGGGACCTTGGCGGAAGGTGGGGACCCCCTGTGTATATATATATATATATATATATATATATATATATATATATATATATATATATATATATATATATATATATATATATATATATATATATATATATATATATACATATATATATATATATATATATATATATATATATATATATATATATATATATATATATATATATATAAATATATATATATATATATGCACTGTACAGTCGAAATGAATATAAGAAACTAAAATTATATATAATTTCTTTGTATTTTCTCTGCCTGTGTTATCCAATACAGTATTTTTTTTTTTTTTTTTACAGAATAAGCAGGCATCACACTTTATTTAATGGGAATTATATTCTTCATACATTTTAGACTTTTTTATTGAATAAACATGTAAGCACTTGACAACAGTGACCTTAAATTTATATTTCCACTTAATGTCAAGTTGATTTATTTGTTTTTGTAAGTAAGATAGTTGTATGAATGTTTATGTCAATAGAATAAAAATAAGACTCAGATGTGTTAATAGGATACACTACATATAAACTTTTGGTAAAATTCAAGGTGTGGTACTGATGTAATCCTTGTCAAGAGAACTACTTGCCTGGTAGAACAGAAAAAGAAAGTTAGTTACAGTATTTAAGAATCTGTTATTCTTTACTTAAAATTTCAGGAGATATCTCAAGTTACTTGTTTTTATATATTACGGAAATTGTTAGCTCATGTTCTTAGTATCCTAGGATAACTATTCATTAAGATCTTTTGGTCAACATTGTTCATTTCTCGTTATCTCAATCATATGTGTGCGAAGAACTGAAAATGTGTTCAAGTATTAAACTGTCAGCTAGTACTCTATAGTTTTAGTGAGTTACTTCTCATATTATTCTTCTTTAATGACTTTGTTCTTATCATTTTCATCTGGAAATAGCTCTTGCGCAGATTTTAGATTCATCAGAGTAATATGTCTCTTAAACTGTACTGCATTCCTGAATTTTGCATCGGTGCCATGTAGAAAATCCAAGAGTCCAAGGGTACCATAGTTTTGGTCAAACCTGAAACACATAATTAAAATTAGTAATACTATACGATTATTTGCTCATTTTTTCTATTATAATCTATTATTCATGTTAAAAAAATGTTTTTTATATTATAACCTCAGTTTATAGAATTAAACCATATGTATTATTTTCATACTTCAGGTGATGATAATCATGGATCTCTGGTGACAAGAGGAAGGGCATATGATATCCACTGTGGCTTGTTATAGTATGAAGTACCCCAATCACTCCCCATAGCCAGAAACCGGCAACATGCATGCCAACAATCAGAGGCCCAAGGAATAATGGGGTAAGATTAACCACCAGATGTTCTGCAGGGTGGCAGTAAGCAGCTGTGATTGATATGGGGCTCTGCCATTCATGGTGCATCTTGTGGATGTATTTGTAGAGTCGTCTGTGATGGAACAACCTGGAAAAGAAACAAAAGGTAAGTATTCACTTCTGTGCTTAAGGATCTGCTTAGGTACTGTTATTAGTATATTTTCATATTTTCAAAATAGATAAATAAAGTAGAAATGAATATAGTAAAGAATTAGATGAAAGTAAATTGGAAAAATACACACAAAGAAGATATTGTAATGAATCAAAGCGAGGAGAGTTGATGAAAACAGACTTTAGGAAGCACGTAAGACACATTTTGGGAAAGGGGTTTCAAGATCTAGAATTACTACTATAATGCTACAGCTATTCTCCCTCCATCCTATGCAAATCTGATCCTAAGGTTTCAGAGGAATGTGTAGTCAGCCTGTATAACTCTCCCCCAGTCTTTATTTCTCTGAAAATGATAAAGGAAGGAAAAACTTTCTGTACGGCTTTTTTTAGTTTTGAGGTCTATAAAGTTTATGCTTTGTGATATATTCTGCATTTTCAACAGCTATTTGCCATACTGTAGGGTCCTCTCATTTAAGCTTCAATTGTATGCTTATTATACTGTCACTTGGTATTGCTACTGTGGTTTAATAAAGGCTCTTGTTTTTAGGATGAAATTGTGTTGGGTTATTGCAGTGAGTTTTGCTTTCCGAAGGAATATATTTATTAAACTATTGCACAATGACATACTCTACAATATTGTTGTTTTATATTCTCTCTCTGGGGAAAACAATAGCTGAGTGGTTCGAACTCTTGACTCGGGAGTTGACAAACCTACAATCGAGCCCACCAGTACTGAAGTACTGGCCTCAGAGAGGTATATCTGGAAAGTAAGACTACTTACGACTTATTTTGTGTTCTGGAATTATAGGGCTGCTCCTTTGTGACAGTAATTTGAGGTTGAATAATTAAGGTTGAATATTTTTTATAGCTACCCCCCAATTAAAAGGGGAAACAGCCAAGGTAGATAGATAGATTTTTTATAGCTGCGTCTTTTGTAGAAGTAATGGAATAGGTGAGGGAACAAATGTCATAGCTGTGATCTTTTCAAACAATTCCTGAACTACCGGTTATAGGAATGTGTATACCGAATATGGGTGCTTAGACAAAATGATAACAAACCTGTGAAGGTAGTAAAATCCAGCCTCTTGTACTAAAACGCAGATCACAAGCTGGAAAATCACGTTTGGGAATGCGGGTAATTGAGAAGAGGCTTCATATCCTCTCAGCTGCATAAGAAAATATCCTGCTTCCAGGGCAGGGGCAGACACAACTGTAAAGTTGAAAATGACCCAGAATACACACTGGAAAGAGAAATACAGAGATCCTGAAATAATATTACAAATAAAAACTTCTGTCTCACTTGCCTCTTGAAGTTACATTATTTGCAAATAAGATTATGAATAAGTAAGCTCTTTTATAATTACCAAGTTAAAGGTGATATACAAATTAGTTCGTCTGAGCAATAAATAATCTTCATGTTTTGAGTTTTTTACTGTGTCAATCTTGAATTAAAAAATGACAACCAATATTTTCGAACAAGTTCTATATAGGTACCGTATGCAGTACTTTTTAAAATCAGTAAATATATGGAGATCCCTTAATAATGAAGGTATATTAATGAATTTGTTTCATATCTTACCTTAAGAAGTTTCCACGTATCAACGGGCTCATTCATACCTGGCTGAACTTTATATTTCCGTAAAAATTTTGGGAAGTTGGTAACATCCATGAATGTGTAGAGTCCTCCCAAACACCAGTAAGTTGCACCACTTGTAAGTATGGTGCCTAAAAGGAAAGGAAATGTTCACATCGGTAAATGAGTCGATTCATCCAGATAAGTCCAAAGGCTACAAAGCACAAAGCCAGTAGAATTAAATTTTGTTGAGTTACCTTTGGTTAGCTTTACATCTATATCTATAATGTATTTGTTCATCAGCTGATAATTGACATGTTCAGGTAATTTAAATACAAGCAGGTGAGGAAATGCACTTGGATATCATTTGAAATATAATATTTATATGAAAAGATATGCATATATAATATATATCATGTACCATAATTAGAGGGAGGTTCTTATGCAAGCAGTATCTAAAGAGTAACAGACTTCAGCATGGATACCAAAGTCCTTATTAAATGTCCTAGCAAAATTTTTAATGGTGCCATTAGGAAAAAGTGAAACTCTCGTGTTTTAAATTTGCAAACACGAAACGACATTCCTCATCTCGATATATTAAAAGACCAAAGTTTTTCCATTGGGATTCATATCTCAAAAGTAATATATAATGATATCATGAAAATGCTCACCATACACATAGAGTTTTCTGTCATTATTTTCAAAGGCCAACACCTTTTCCCATTGCTGCTGCCAAAAATTACCAGATGCACCCCAGAAATGTTGAAGGTGGCTGCAAATGCAGAAAAATAATATACTGTACATATATATATATATATATATATATATATATATATATATATATATATATATATATATATATATATATATATATATATATATATATATATATATATATATATATATATATATATATATATATATATATATATATATATATATATATATATATATATATATATATATATATATATATATATATATATATACACACTCAGTTCGCTTTTTACGCGTGTTTAAATACGCGAAATTGGAATAACGCCCCTAAAAATAATAGTAAAAAAATGAAAATTACACGAATAGCACCCATGCAAAAAACTTCGACAAAACATTTCATTTTAGTAAATAATCGACCATCTCGGAGACACTTTTTGCCATGCTGCCATGTGCTTCAGTGTCTCTTTACCCAGCTTACTGCGTGGAGATATCTCTTGTTCTATGTGTGTTTGTGTTAAGGTTTGTATATCGTCAGGGATCAAGCATGCGAGAGCGCATCAGCTGATAAGGAGGCAGCAAAACGTTTGCAGATAGAGCTTCGTTCTCCCGCACCCTCCTCCTCTTCTACCGCTTAATGCGATCGGATATAATGGAGAGAATGGAAAAAAGCATTAAGATCAAACAGCAAACAAACTTGCCATATAATATCGTCAGGGAAAAAGCGTGTGAGAGTGCATCAGCTGATACGGAGGTGGCAAAATGTTTGCAGATAGAGGTTCATTCTCCCGCATCCGCCTCCTCTTCTACCGCATAATGCGATTGGATATTATGGAGAGAATGGAAAGAAATCATTAAGAACAAACAGCAAACAAACTTGCGATATAATATCGTCAGGGAAAAAGCGTACGAGAGTGCGTCAGATGATACAGAGGTGGCAAAACGTTTGCAGATAGAAGTTCATGCTCCCACATCCTCCTCCTCTTCTACCGCTTAATGCGATTGGATATTATGAAGAGAATGGACAAAAGCATTAAGAACAAACTTGCCATATAATATCGTCAGGGAAAAGCATTCGAGAGTGCATCAGCTGATACAGAGGTGGCAAACTGTTTGCAGATAGAGGATAGTACTCTCGCATCCTCCTCTTCTTCTACCGCTTGATGCGATCGGATATTATGGAGAGTGTGGAAAAAAGCATTAAGAACAAACAGCAAACAAACTTGCAATATAATATCGTCAGGGCAAAAGCGTGCGAGAGTGCATCAGATGATATAGAGGTGGCAAAACGTTTGCAGATTGAGATTCGTGCTCCCGCATCCTCCTCCTCTTCTACCGCTTAATGCAATCGGATATTATGGAGAGAATGGAAAAAAGCATTAAGGACAAACAGCAAACAAACTTGCAATATAATCTCGTCAGGGAAAAAGCGTGCAGAGAAAAAACATTTGCAGATAGAGGTTCGTTCTCCCGCATCCTCCTCCTCTTCTACCGCTTAAGTTACGTGCTCACCGCCACCATGCACGTCCCAGTGTATGCCTGTTGCCCACCGCATAATAGAGTGCATTAATATGTTTACTGTGCAATAAATCTGTATATCTTTTATACTCTACACTATTTGCATGGTAATATATAAATAACTACAGGTCTTTCTGCTTTGTTATGTACTTATAAAATATGTTTTACTTATTTTATATCTTTGACATAGTGTGTCTATGTATGGCTGTGAAACGTATCTAAGCCCATTATCATTGTTTCTTATGGAAAATGACTCGTTACATTATGCAATTTTCACATTACACGTCACTTCTGAGAACCTATCTTCACGTTATTCCAAGAACTAGATGTTATATACTGTATATATATATATATATATATATATATATATATATATATATATATATATATATATATATATATATATATATATATATATATATGTAGTCACCGTGGCTCAAGCGGTAGCGTTCGCGACTTTGAGATGTCAGGTCGAGGGTTCGCACCCCATCACGGTTTGAGGTTAGCAAGGGCATGCACCCAGGGTAACGATTACATCTGCCAAAACAAGTCCTTCGCAAGAAGGCAACTGTCCTAGCCCTTGGTAGAAAAAGGGAGTCCGTGACGTAAAACCGGAGCAATATAAATATATATATATATATATATATATATATATATATATATATATATATATATATATATATATATATATATATATTATATGTGTTTGTTTCTACTTCATGAGAAAATAGTGAATATTGTAAATGTGAAAGGTTATGGCTACGTAAGGAAATTGAAAGAAAATTTGAGGTCATTATTACAGTACTTTCAAGTGTATTAATTATCTTCAGAGGAAGATAAGTGATGCACTTGAAAGTACTGCGGATCTCAAAATGTCTTTCAATTTCCTTTCGTAGCAATAACCATTCACACACACACATATAGTTATATATATATATATATATATATATATATATATATATATATATATATATATATATATATATATATATATATATATATATATATATATATATATATATGAACAAAGACATTCAATAGAGCTAATTCAGTCTCTATCTCCAGTAGCTAGGCAAAAGTTGGCAGCTCATATATATATATATATATATATATATATATATATATATATATATATATATATATATATATATATATATATATATATATATATATATATATATATAACTATATGTTATATTTGTAGTTTTTGTATATAAACATGGAAATTTGGACACCAAACTGTCTGTGAAGAAAGAATTCATCTTTCTCTCTCAATATCCTGACAGATAAAAAAAAAATCTTTCTCTTTGGCTGATTAAGAAAGAGGCTGATACTATGAAGTCGAAACTTACTATATGATGCTATTCCTTAGAGCTACAAGAACTATGATGCCTGAAGCAAGGACGAAAAAGGACTTTTTAAGTGTTAGCCATATATCTCTTGTTGTGGACACTGAATTTGATGTCGTTGGAGAGTCTTTGAGTTTTGCTGCTACTGACATCTTGAAGCTATTGAATAAATATTAACTATATAACTTATTGCTTCCTTTTGAAGGATTCAGATTTGGCAGTTTTACTGTATTTCCTTCTCAACCTTAATGCATTAATACTATATGTGCTTATGGTGTCCAAGTAAGATTACGAAACTGATCAATATTGTACTAATGATTCAAATTTGCTCCCTTCATGGCCCACTTATCATTATGTTAGATTATCATTAGTTTCTTTTGGGGAAGTTTCTTTATCACTTCGATTAGGATATCAAGGTCACATTAGCTTCAAGGGTTATGTGTACATATATTGCTAATGATTAGAACTTGTCCCTATCTGGTAGCCTCATAATTTTTTTGTAATTTTTATTAGTTTTTCTTTATTTTTAAATATCTTTACCACTTACATTATGGTATGGTGGTCATATTAGCTTCTATATTAATGACTGTATTCCATTTTCATGTTTTTTAATGTTTTATCTATTAAGTGCGTTTCCGATAAGTGTCGGCTTATCTTGACCTTAGTGTCGTAGTTAATTGACTTCAAGGTGATACTATATAAATAAATATGCATAAAAATATGGCTTAAGAATTTTGAAGGAATTATTTATTAACCTATATGAAAAATGACAAATGTCCTTCCTTGAATGCCCAATTTTCACATGATCTGGTAGTGTTTTTATTTTGCAATGTTCATTTATTTATAGCATTCCATATTTGGCTTATTGTCTTCCTCCACAGTGATCTCTATCACTCTCTCAGTATAGTGACAATGTGTATTTTTATCTCTCTATCAAGTTATCATACAATCATAATCTGTCAGCCAGTTAAGTATCAATAAAAAATAATATATCGATAACTCTTAACTTCTGCAAGTTATCATGAAGTCAAGTGTTATCAACCATTAAATTTCATTTTATATTATCCTGGAATTCTACTTTATCAGTGTATATGTACTGAGAGTCATATATATTATACAATTTATTTAATGCTGTTTTAGATGGCTCATCATAGCTTCTATCACGAGAGGCAATTTTGGATATGTTGTTGTTGTTCCGGTTTTACGTCACGGACTCCCTTTTTCAACCAAGGGCTAGGACGGTTGCCTTCTTGCGAAGGACTTGTTTTGGCAGATGTAATCGCTACCCTGAGTGCATGCCCTTGCTTACCTCAGACCGTGATGGGGCGTGAACCCTCGACCTGACGCCTCAGAGTCGCAGACGCTAACGCTTGAACCACGGTGACTACGAATTTTGGATATAAATTCAAATTTTATGTGCATTACCAAGTAATAAAAAAAAAGTGTATATCAATAAACATTAGATATTTGTGAGAGTAATATATATATATATATATATATATATATATATATATATATATATATATATATATATATATATATATATATATATATATATATATATATATATATATATATATATATATATATATATATATATATATATATATATATATAATCATATGAACACATTATCCTAAGCGAAAACACTACACATTTTGTCTATTGCCTGGATTCCAACCTAAAACACACTTGACAATCTATCAATATTATTCTTAGAGAGGATTCCTTTGATGGATAGGGGGGAGAATACTTCCTCCAGTTTCTTGCTTGTTTTAAAAGTCGATTAGATGGGGTGGAACGTGGGGACTGGGAATCTCCTCCTCAGTATTTTCTTCCCGGAGAATCAGGGTATCTTACCTTGATCAGACACCCCCTGTTATAAGGGGAATAACATACCTCTAGTATATACTTCACTTTTATTATTCTTTTATGAGTCCACGATATAACATGAGTTAACCAAACTTTATGACCTGCAGACCTGTACATACTTCCAGAAGAATCCCAGACAGTGGCACATTATATTTTATATACAGTAAATATGCATCTTTGGGTCTGGTAAAGATTAGCTACCCAAGAATAACTCCGTAATTTTTTTTTTTTGGGGGGGGGGTTAGGTTAATATAGTTTAGGCATTACCTTAACCTAACAATTTACAGGGATATTTATGTGATGGAGCCACTAATCCTTACCCAATCCCTCTTTGCTTTATTTAAATCTGTTCTGTCATAAGGCTGAGTTTTAGATGTGTAGTTTTTCACAGGTTTCTTGACCATGGTTAACACATTCAGTAGTATTTGCTCACTGTATTATTTTGCTATGAACAATATAAAAGGGACCTATGAGACAACTTCGGGTCCTGCAAATACCGAAATACGAATAAGAAGAGGTAAACAAATGGAGACAAATTTTAGTTAATCAAATTTTTGGCTCATTTGTTCTTTTCTTAGTATATAAGAATATTTTTCGTAATTTATATCAATAGGCCACTCTGAGCTTTGTGGCAACACAGAGCTGGTGGAAGAATGATGTATGGTATGGGGAAGGCACACCAAGCACTGACTACCGTAAGCACATACCTGACATATTTAGTGCTTGTGGTTCTTTTCAGATCTAACCAGTCCAGTACCACACCTTATTCAAAGCTGCCTAAATTCTTTTTTAAAGAAAGTTATGATTAAGACTTATTTTAGTAGTGATATTCCATTAAATAAGCGTTGAAAAGCCATATTTTTCGAGCGTGTTGCTGTGTCCAATGATGGGTTATCATCATCAATCACTTCTCATGAATCTGTGTCCTGCGGGATGGTGGATGATTTTTGTTTTTTGTTTTTTGTTAATTCAAGCACAGAACTGTATGATTGGTTAGAGATGAAGATATTTTGCGATTATCGATTTTATAGTTTTTGTCATCCTAGAATTTTAAATATTAAATCGAAGTGATACCTGCTAAATACCCACAGAAACCCTCAGTATGGTTCTTTCAACCAGTTGTGGTCCAGTTGGTTTCAGGAGGCATTGACTGAATATTGCATTAGTCACTTGAAATCTCACCTGGTTTCAAATGAAGTGTTTAATTTCACACCCTTAGGAAAATACCTTTATAATATTTTTCTTCCAAGACTTGCATAAAATGTGAAAAACTATAGTAAAAGGAAATAAAAACAATATATATATTTTAGAAATAATTTTTAATATTTTCCTCAAAAAATATTTTTCCCCTGACTAAAATAATAGTTGTCAGATACTGCTACTGTTTTAATTACAAACCTAATTGGAAATAATATAATTTTCAACATAAATTTGCAATAAAATACTTGAAAATTATACTTAAAATAATTAAAATAATATATTTTACAAATGCAAATTCAATAATGCATTTATATGATCACGTGAAAAAAACAAAAAACAAATGAAGTATCCGCGGCCGCCATATTGTTTGTTTACAAATACAATGCTGCTCAGTGATTGACATGAGACATACGATGACGAGTAATGATTGTGATTGTGAGCTCTGGTACTGTAGTACACTGTGCAAACACCCATAACACGTTTTTCAGACTTGCCTTTTGGTGTTCTCACAATCAATAAAGTAGATTGGTTGACATACAGGATTTTCTTAAGGTAATAGCAAATTACACATCTGTATGAGGTGAATGTTTATTTTCACACCCCTAGTTATAAAAAAAAATCACATGGAAAGTATATGACGTTAGGTTTGGTTAGGTTAGAATACTCCCACAACAACAACAAAAAAACTTGCTGATTATTGAAATTATTTCATTTGGTTGTATTAGATATTGTCGGGGAAGGTTCATTTTATGCACCCCCCATGACTCTAATTTATCCCTCATCAGATAATAATTCTTTGACATATATGTCTAAAACTCACGCCAAAAACTCAGAGAGAACTTTTATTTTGGTAAAAATCACGCAAATACATCTTATGGTTGATTATTAAAATTAAAGCAAAACTCTAGAGACAATAGAAACTACGAATTCTTAAGTGAGCCACTCTGTTATATAAAATCAAATTTACCCTTTTAAGGTGCGTAATTAACCTAACCTAGGTTAAGTAGTAAATTGGGTACATTTGGGTGTTTATACAGCTGCGTAGCTCACTTGAGAATTTGTGGTTTCTTTCATCTCTTGAGTGTGTAATGGCTCCCCTCTGCTTTTCCCTTAATTATATAATCAATAGTAAATTTATTTTCATGATTTTTACCGGCTCCCCTCTGCTTTTCCCTTAATTTGATAATCAATTGTAAATTTATTTGCATGATTTTTGGCAATGTAGCAGTTTTCCACCAGTGGGTGACACGAGTTTAGAAATATATATTAAAGAATTACTATAAGATGAGGGATAAATGTGTTATGGTGGGGTGCATAAAGCTAATTTTAACCATTTTTTTTGTAGTTTGCTTAATCATTTCACTTGTTGGGGTGAAAAGTATACATTTACTTGTATTACATTATATCAGATCTATTTATGCATGTTTTATATAGATGTCTCATTTCCCACTACCCTGATCGCCAAAACAAACTTGTTAATTCTGTTGAATATGAAAAAATTAGATTATATTCTAAGAATATGAATATATCTGAGGGACCATGGTTTGCCAAGTAGTTAAATTGCCCCCGACTCAGGACTTGACAGACTTGTGATTGAGGCCTTCATGGAGTAATGGGAAGGGCATCCTGTAGTGGAGTAATTCAAACTACGGCTCTTATTTTCACCTGAATTATTAATATTTTCTTATTGTCTTGGTAGCGTGGTCGGTGACAACAGATAAGCATCTTCTGTACAGGTGTTTATTCTAATGTACAAACACTTAATTAATTCCTCAGAGCTCCGGTTCCTATAGTTCCTGTCACTATCGACTCCCGCCCCCAAGGGGGAGACTTCTAAGTTGTGAACGTGACTTCTGCCCCTGACAAAGGCTGAACTCTAACTAACTGGGCTCTTTTGCCAGCCCTGGAGGTCGGTGGGTATCGAGTGCGTCACTGCCATCTGGCAATTATGGGCATCTATGAAATGCCGTATGAGGCTATAGGCATCTATGATATGCCTTACGACACCCCCCACCACCAAACTGAAATATCTCCAAGATTTCAGACTAAGTATAACTACTTTCATAAGAGCCTTATTATTTTTTAACTATCATTATTTTACAAAAACGGGACGGAACTATCTAAGGAACTAGCTTATGAAACTATTACAATCTCATACAATTATCTAAACAGATTACAGTAATATAAAAATTACTATGCAAAAAAACTGACAAAAGAAAAATATGTTCTTTATAATAAGCATTGTAATTAAAATAAAAAAATCAAAATTAAGTATTCACAATTGCAATATATAGCTAGTAAGCATTAGCAAAATTATTTAAGAACGAAGCTAATTAAGCTATTTCATTAATCAAACAGTACACAATACATTTGGACATGATATATGCAAGTACAAAACATTTGTCGTGTTGTGAAAAGAGTTAAAATGGTGTGAAAAGAATTAAAAATATTCACAATTACTATATGTAATTACTATTCAAGGACAAACTGATAGGAGAATTAAATGAACATAATATAAAACACATTCGTGTATGATCTGCAAAGATTAAATCATGACTCAAAACAATGATAATATTCAAACAGGAAAAAACAACTTATTATGATTTTTGCAAATTGTAACATTTAACACATGTTAGAGAATAAAAACATAGAATTCAACATGCACAATTTATCAGTGACTCTTATTCTAATAAACTTATATCTAAGGGAGACTCTGAGGTAATGATGCTTAAAATGATCTTAAAACTAGAAGAAACAAAAAAAAAAAGGTGACAATATTTGGTCTTCGACAATTCGTAGTCGAAGAATGTGGGGACATTTTCCTTCCCATTTTTATCAGTTCGAATACGTGGAGGAAATTACTTTGTTATTTAACTAATAAGGGATTTTCCATACCCTTTCTTTCTTTTTTCACTAAAGTTCTTATATGTATAGGGATTTTTTATTTCCCATTTTTATCTTTAATTTTTGGAGGTCTTCATATCCCCAGCCCCTCATTTGCTAATCATTGCTAGGTCTTACAATATCAGTTCTAATTTCCCGGGACCTTCACCTGGCAACTTTGAGGTAGATCCGGGTTGTAACACGTACCACGAATCCTCTTTATATTTGGAGACTGTCCGGACAAAGGGAGGGCGTTGATGCATCAATCAGATCAACCGGAGCCCCTCCCACCCGCTTTCATGTGACATTTTAGGTGGTCCTATACTATACCACGTCTCACGCCCCTGCTCAACGAGGCGCATCTCCCTTCAATCGCTGAAAAATACGAACATAGCCTGAAGTAGATTATAAGGCCGGAATCATATCCTAATGTCGCTAATACAAATGCAGAAAGAATACATATGACCTCTGGGTACAAACAATGGCCATATGTATGCATTCAGAGGGTATACTTTGCCTCCCTGCATCTGCAGGTGCTTGCAGTCTCTTCCATGGGTAAAAGGGACTGGACTGTGAAAATAAAATTTGAAAATTGCAGGTCAGGGCGACCTGGAAATAGGGTGGTAATGGAAAGTATGGGTCTACAGTATTAGATTATTATTCCAAGATACTTAGGACTTAGCTGAGTAACTGATACATAACATTAGTCTACTATAGATATCAAAAAGAAAAGTCATTAAAAGCTGAGAACAGCCACTAAATAAATACTCTTATTAGCTGTAACTACAATAACATAAAAGCATGAATTCAAGATAAAAAAATACAAATAATTTGGTTACTGCTGATAGCATTTACTAAAATAATAATTATGCGAAAGGCCATGGAGTGATAGCAACAATAACAGCCAACATAATATTAACAATTCTAATAATCATAGTCATAATAAGAAAAATAAAAATGAAATAAAAAATTCTAAATCAGGAATAGCAGTATATATGCAATTGAGACTGGCCTTTTGAAGTAAGAACAGAGTTCTATATTTATTTTTCATAGTAATGCTCATTCTAACACAGTCTTGTTTTGACTATTGGAATTCCTGCAGTCATAATATATATATATATATATATATATATATATATATATATATATATATATATATATATATATATATATATATATATATATATATATATATATATATATATATATATATATATATATATATATATATATATATATATATATATATATATATATATATATATATATATATATATATATATATATATATATATATATATATATATATATATATATATATAGGAGCATAGCCATCAACTTTTTGGTTGCCCAATTTGTCAGTGGGAGCTTTATCTATTTTCTAAAACAATTGCAATATGTGGCAGAAAAACTCATATAATAATCAGTTCAACTGATGTCTTATCAATATTTATGCAATATCAGCATGCAAAACTTATCAACTGAAATAAAACTTGGGCACATTTATCATCTAGCAAATTTGCAAAGAAATCTAAAAAGAATAAATGATCATAATAATCTATCAACATAGAGATATACATTGTTCTATATGTAAAGGGTAAAAGAGGAGAGAGAGAGAGAGAATTTATTTTCTTTCTTAAAAAAAAAAAAACGTATAATTTCGCTTATAGGGCCCTATTTATGACTTTACTTCCTGCCCAAACTATACAAGTGGACAGAGCACAACTGCAATCATTTTCTCAGGTCTAAAAGAAAATAAAAACAAAATAACTTAGTGTACAAATAAAGAAACATCGAAGCATAAATCCATTCTTTTTCTGTTTAACATTGCAAATGACTTTACTGAAATGAGCATACACATCCCTGTCTATTATGACAATCTTTTCTCTTTCTATAAATCAGAGGGTTGAGTTGAAGCACACACTCGCTATAAGTCAACATACCTCTGGTGAAATCAAAGCAAAATACTACAATCATGTATGATAATATCTCTACTACTATCAACACAATTACGATTATCTTAATTGGCTCAATTGTAATTATAAAATTCATAACTATGATAGTAATTAACAATAATTAACTCTAGATAGGTTTTTCAAAATCTTTTTAATTATAATATATCAAAGGGATAAAGATATTAAAGATGGTTCAACACAAAGAAGAAAATATATAAAAAACGGGTATCTGAAAAGAATATAAAACGTTTGTCTCTGTGTATGCAGTAATAAAATTAAAAATAATATTTCATTTGCAACATTAAAGAATGCATTTGGCTTAAGTTTCATAATCTCTTATGGAGTTGTACATGAAAGATTAATATATATATATATATATATATATATATATATATATATATATATATATATATATATATATATATATATATATATATATATATATATATATATATATATATATATATATATATATATATATATATATATATATATATAATCTTCTACTAACTCAAATTTGAATTTTTTTGAGTTACTATTCAACAGAATTACCTCAGGAGACAGGGGGGAGTTATGCTTTTTCTTACTTACAATCAGGTAGGTACTTAACTAACTTCTTTTTTACTCTTTCCTTTTCCTACCCAAAAATACTGCTCAATGTCTGTCTTCTGGACTTCAAATGACTAGGTTTTGAGGGGAGTTCTTGCGTGTAGGCGCTGTTCCTCCCCTGTCTCTTCGGTTTCTGGATCAACTTTGTCTCTTTCAAATACAGAAAATGGCTGTTTGACATTCTGGTGGTCATTTCTTGTGAGTTTACACTCCCTTCTTCATGACCAAGCTGAAATAATTGTGACAAACATTATCATGGCTAATACTTTCAAAGTTTTATTTTAGCTATCTAACATATTCTTTCGGACAAATAATGTACATACTGCAGCTAGCAATAAAATAAAGAATCATTCAGAGATTCACGTAATATCTATCTTGGAATTCTCGAAAATCGAATAATAATCTCGTTGATGGAGTAGGGGACGAAACAAAAAATAAACTCTGCATCTCAACCATATCTGGGCAGGTGGAGAATCACTTTCTCAAAAATATCCCTCAATAGATATCGCAACAGCACATCACCTCCCATTAAGATACAAAAATATGGCCTGCATAATGACACGGTGCAACAGGGGAAGAATCCTAGCAGACTCCTCCCCATCATGCTTCCCCAACGGACTTTCCCGCGATTCCACCCACGAAAACAACCCCCCCATTATACCCCCAGTCAGTCATACCCATTCTCTCCTGCACTCGACACTTTCAAGACACTCACATTCCTTTCTTTCTATACAACTCCCCTTCTAGTTATTTTTCTATTTGCTGCGCATGCGTTTCCCTTCCCCCTCATCTGATGGAGTGTGTGTGTAAAACTGCGGTCGACCCAAGGGTCACATGACTGCGTCACCAGCCCTAGGCCCCCCCTCCACTTCCACTAGGGTGCATTAAGGCGACACAATGACTCCCCCCCCCCCCCTTCACAGCACAAATCACTCAATTCTGCTCTTATTGCCTGCATAGCAAGAAAATAAATACTCGTTGTATTTAACAGTAAAGATCTAAATAACATCATTGAATTTTCTCATTCTTCAAAAGGATACGTTATTCACGTAATTTAATATCAATTTCTTTAAAATAACGACGTTAGAAGGACGATTGGTCATTTCTGCTTTTCTCTCGCCAAAATATTACCCGCAAAAAAAAAAAAAAAAAAAAGAACCTTGAACACAGGTGTGAGGGTATCTCTCACTACAATTCTTCTTAAACACTGTCACTTTCGGTTTAAGAAATTAATATAAAAATGATTTTACACGTACATTGAATCTTTTCAATTAAAATCAATACATTTGCCTGTTTAATGATTAACTTAGGCATTAATACAAATAAATGAAACACCTTTCAAACGCAATTTGTCATTATATTATTCAAATTATAACAAAAATAGAGTTTATTACTACTTATAGCTGTTAGTACAATTTATCCATGTTAGTAATGGGTACAGAATTTCTACTTTTATTAACTTACTGGAGCCATACCCTTCTTATATGCGGGGTGGCTAAGTCAAAGCATCACTACAAGTAAAATGGCGGAGTCCGCCGACCTCAATTTCTTTTAATAATGGTCCCATTACTCACTGGATACTGATCACAAGTACTTAGCTATTTTGGGAAACTGCTTGAAGAACATCACGGCAACAGGCACTGGAAGAGGGGGTTCTTCTTTCTTGACTTGAAGGTTTTCCCTCCAAACTCGTCCATCTCTCTTGGAAAATCGACAAATCGCCATCTTCTTGGTTGGATCCGGCAACATATAACTTCTGGTAAGGGGCATTTTCACTCAAAGCCCAGTCACACTTTGGCTCACTGTGACGGTGGCGTACATAGAGGGCGCTCTTCCTCTTCTTACTGCTGGGGGCCTTGCAAATATGGAGGCAGGGGAGAGTGACTGGTTCGGTAACTTGATACTGTAAGTGTAGGGGGAAGCTGAGACTTTCTCCTCACGGCGTCGCTGTCTCGCTGCTTGTAAGCGTCCAGAAGTTTCTTGAACACTCGAATATTTCTTCCATAGGTGCTTTATATTTGTTTCTTCTGTGAAGATATAGGCATGGATTGATCCCGAGCTGCTCACCAGTTGTAGTGGAGTAGTTCTCATTCTACGACTCTTATTTTAACCAGAATTTTTAATATCTTATTATTGTCTTGGTAGCGTGGTCAGTAATAACAGATAAGCATCTTCTTTATAGGTGTTTATTCTAATGTACAAACACTCAATTAATTCCTCAGAGCTCTGGTTCCTATAGTTCCTGTCACTATCGATTCCCGCCCCCAAGGGGGAGACTTCTAAGTTGTGGATGTGACTTCTGCCCCTGGCAAAGGCTGAACTCTAACAAACTGGGCTCTTTTGCCAGCCCTGGAGGTCGGTGGGTATCGAGTGCGTCACTGCCATCTGGCAATTATAGGCATCTGTTAAATGCCGTGTGAGGCTATAGGCATCTATGATATGCCTCACGACAAACCATCCTTTCTTCCACAGCCGTTCTTTTTGTGTCCACCTCAAAGTGGAGACTTATAGTGATTCAGAAAACGAGGATTATTTTATTCTGAAAATATCTGGAGTCTTGGAGTGTTCTGCAGAATTGTATTTCCAATTTTATGTTAGTGAATTAATGGGTTATTTCATATCTGTGTCTGTTTATACAGTAGAATTTGCTTGGCGTACAATATTGTGTGCAGAAACATGCAGAATATGAGTATTAGAGCTAAATTTTAGTACAACACCACTGAGTAAATAATAACAATGGATTTTAAATATGAACTATTATGAGGTCTTTTCTTTCATATTTGTCACCCGAATCATCTGTGTTCTGTATTTACAAATCATTCACCTCACTGGGCTATTTTAAGATGCTCTCTATGATTTTTTATGCATTTTATTATTTTTTATATCCCCTAGTTTATTATTAGAGAGATTTTTGGGTGATTATCCTAAAAGCATGTCCTAAGACTGAAGGTGATGCCTGATTTTCTGTATTTTTAATGGGGGACACGAGGTTTTATACGTAGGCGTTTCGTACATAGAAATAAAGATGAGGTTTTGTACAGAGAGTGACGATTCGTATATAAAATCGGATGAGGTTTCGTACAGAGAATGACATTTCATATATAAAATCGGACAAGGTTTCGTACATAGATTTAAAAAAAAAATTGATTGTAAGCCAATTCAGTAATAATTGCTAATAAAGTTTTAAGTGTTACAATCTAGTATATTTGGTATACTAGTGCAGGAGGCCCATTTTGAGGGTTCCCAAAACGTTAAATGAATAAAATCCAAAGTCAAATATTAATTAAAAAGTTATTTTACTATAAAATATACATATAAACATATAAACATAATTATTTACAAAAACCTATCGTTAGGTTAGGTTAGGTTAGGATTAATATATTGCGAGTTAAGTGCTACATAAACGGCCCTTAATCTTTAATACACATAACTGTATTTTGGTGTTGGTTTATCTTTATAAGGAAATAAACTAAGGAGTTGTTACTTGAAACCACTTCATGTAGTTCTTACTCTTCAGAGACCGTAGGGAAAATCTGCACTAAATAATCATGATTTTGTGCAAAGATCATTTTATATTTTAGATTAAAAAGGTACATTAAACTCCAGATTACATTAAAGCTAGGTATATTAGGTTTAGGAAGATGCCTTATCACTGTAATGATTTGCCAAAGTTTGTTTTTGTGAATAATAAGACTGCATAATTTGCTGTTCTCAGTGTCCAATTTAAATATTTCTGCCATATAATTTCAGTGATCATGCTCTGAGACAGTGGGAACTTCGGTATGTCAAAGTTAGAGGGGATTGGAGAGTAACTAGTATGTGGTTGATATATAGTAACACCCGTACATTATAAGATTGTAGGCTTGCTAGAATATTTGTAATATGTATTTTTTTAAGTATAGGGGATATACCTATGTTTGACTTATCAGAAGCACTGCCCCTCTTAATAACCCTATTCTGTTAGAATGCCTTTCCTCCTTATTTTATTCAAGCATAGAGTTGATAGAGTGGCAATGTGGAATGGTTTGAGGTTATATGGAATTGATGGTAAACTGTTGCATGCAGTGAAGAGTTTGTTTGAGGGCAGTAGAGCTTGTGTTAGGGTAGGGAATGAAGTGAGTGAGTGGTTTCCAGTGAGTGTGGGACTGAGACAGGGATGTGTGATGTCTCCATGGCTGTTCAATTTGTATATTGATGGTGTCGTAAGAGAGGTGAATGAGCGAGTGCGTGGTCGAGGTTTGAGAATGGTAGATGGGGATGATAACGAGTGGGAGCTGAATCAGTTGCTGTATGCAGATGATACTGTGGTGGTGGCAGTTTCAAAGGAGAAGGTGTGTCAGTTAGTGTCAGAATTTGGAATGGTGTGTGAGAGAAAGAAGTTGCGATTGAATGTGGGAAAGAGTAAGGTTATGTGGTGTACAAGAAATGAGGATGATGCAGGATTGAATGTTATGTTGAATGGAGAGACACTTGAGGAAGTTGATCAGTTTATGTATTTAGGCTCGGTTATAGCTGCAAATGGTGGAGTGGAAGCAGATGTGTGTCACAGATTGAATGAAGGATGTAAAGTGTTAGGTGCGTTGAAAGGAGTGATGAAGAATAGAGGGTTGGAAATGAATGTTAAGAAAGTTTTGTAAGAGAAAGTGGTTGTACCAACTGTGATGTATGGATCAGAGTTATGGGGTATGAAAGTAAGTGAGAGACGGAAACTAAATGTGTTTGAGATGAAATGCCTGAGTAGTATGATTGGTGTATCTCGGATGGATAGGGTTAGAAATGAATCGGTGAGAGCAAGAACAGGTGTGAGGAGAGAATTTTCAGCCAGAGTAGATATGAATGTTCTGAGATGGTTTGGCCAAGTGGAAAGGATGGATGATGAAATACTGCTGAAAAAGGTGATGAATGGGAGAGTTGATGGGAGAAATGCTAGAGGGAGGCCTAGGTTTGGGTGGATGGATGGAGTAAGGAGAGCCCTGAATGATAGGAGGATGGATGTGAGGGAAGCAAGTGAGCGTGCTAGGAATAGGAATGAGTGGCGAGCGATTGTGATGCAGCTCTGATTGGCATCTGCAGTTACTATGGGGCTGCATCTTATAGAGATAGCCTTGTGGTAGGGGAGTTGGCATTTATGAAGCGACGCAGATTGTGGAAGAGCCAGGAGGATGGGCTGTGGCACTCCAGCAGTGCCATCTGAACGGTCGCTAGCTCCCTTGTCATTTCCCATAGAGCAAAGTAATCCCCTTGTTTTTTCATTTTTTTATGTCGGCTAGCCCCCAACTGGGGGAGACAGCTAAGGTAGATAGATAGAGCCCCCCTTCTTTTTTTCTTATTTGTTCAATACTTATGGTTAAATGACAACTGCTGGAAGTGCAGCTTTACGGTACCTCTGTTTAAGATGGTCTTCATTCACCAAGCCTAAAGGAAGTCCTCCCCTTTACTGACTTTACTTTTTCTTTTTTCACTAGCCAACCCATTGGTACTAATGTCAGTTTCTTACAATCTGATACGTGTTTACTATTATTATTTAATGATAAAGCCTTAAGGTGTCTTAATTAAAATATTTAGTCATATTAACTTTTGTTTGAACTGTATGGTGACATCTTTTATGAGATTGATATTAGAGAGGCTTTGGTGCACCTGCACATTTTCATTGTTGCTTTAATTTATGTAATTCCATTGTCTAGTGGGCTTATTTTTTTTATATCAAAGATGTATGTAAGTTGATCCTGTCTTTACAGAGCAGGTTAATATGTTCAATTATGTAGTTCCTGTTGCTATTTTTTCCTATTTTTTTTCTTTTGTTTTTGCAGCTGATTAGGTGAAAGACTAATAACATGCCCTTAATCATCATCACTGGATTCCCTTCAAGTGGCAAGACTAGAAGAACTCTTGAATTGAGAGATCACTTTGAGGTCGAAAAGAAAAAGACTGTACTTGTAGTCAGTGAAAATAGTCTTGTTGATAAGGTAAGATAATTATAACTCTTGTAAAGGTCTGTGTTTGTCGCTATCTATGTATGATCTTTAGTCTTCAAATATCCGCATTTATGAAAATTATTGCGATTTAATGGTTGGGTGCACTTATTTGGTATTGTGAGAGCTGTTTGAGGGGGGATGTATGTATTTGTGATAGGATGCCCTTTCTATTGCCCTGCCATGGACTCAAACGTGGGTCTACCACCTCCCAAGTGAAACAATGTACCTGTAATGGAATGGCGACGTCCAGTGATATTTGATATACAGTACAGGGGGTTCTGAACTTAGGTCACAGTTCCGTTCCTCAAGATGTGTTGTAATTCGATTTTCTGTGTACGTTGGAACACACCTAAATAAGCACCTGTGTCACCCAACTATGCTAATGCAGTAGTAAAGTTTCTCCCTATTTCAGTTGTTTCACTATTTCTAATTTCACTTTTATGGTGATGGCTTTTTTTTTTTTTTTTTGGAGCACTGCCATCAAAAGAATCTTCTCTATGCTTGGGAGACATAATTCAGGCCTAAAATAAAAAAAAAAATAGAAGCAAAATTATAAATGGGAGATGTATCATAATAACGAAACATCAAAAGTCGAGGACATCATAAACCGAGGACCCCCTGTAAATTTATAGACCTTGATTATTATAATATTCTTAGGATGAGTCCTTAAACTATTATATACTGCACAAATGTTTTATTTGTAATTGATACGATTGTAAAAAATGAATTGAAAAGTGATAAAGAGAGTTACTTCACATTAATTCTACACATGTCTTTTCCTGATTCTTCTATTGTAGTTTCAAGAAACGCTTGACTGTCACATTGTTGCTTATATATTTCGAAATAATGTAGGTATGTTTGAATTTCAGTCCTCTTTAAGATAAGTGTCTTCAGTTGGATAAAAGGGTTTGCCAAAACCTGAAGATCATCTGAACAATAATAGAAATAAAACTTGCTTCCAACTCATTAATTGGAACCATTTACTCAAGTTTATTACAAATTCGTAATGACTTTAGTTGTATGTTATTTTTTTTTTTTTATTTGCAGGATAAAAATAGAATATTAAATGATTCAAGACTAGAAAAGGATTTGAGAAGTAGCTTGAAGGCTGACGTTTTGAGGTACCTGAACAAAGAAACTCTAGTCATTCTAGATGCTGGGAACTACATTAAAGGCTTCAGGTGAGCAAATTGGTAAATGTGTATATGTATAAACCCTTTTTCAACTAAATTATCAGTGGAACTATTCACTATTTGTCCTTTTCTTCTTCCTTTCTTTTTGAGTGACAGTGTTCACCTTTTTATTGCCAATTTTTACTAGTATGGAGGTGGATACAGAGTGTGGATTAGGGAACTAAGGCTGGATGCCCTTCCTAATGTTCCACAATTGGCTCGATCATAGGTCTGTCAACTTCTGAGTCGAGTATTTTACCCAATTGCTGCAAAACTCTTTTCAAAATTCCTTGGTACTGTCTTCAGTTTTCTGGTTTGTAGAGTATGGCATTTGCTCCTGTTACTTCCACATAAAGTTCACTTGTACAGCATTATGGATTTATGGTATGTATTATATGGAGGCATAAAGTTTGTTAATTATATTCCTCTTAATCCTGACCTTTCTGGTCAACCTTACTTTAATATGAATTATGAAGCCGAGTTTGAACATTCTCATGAAGTGTATGGGGTTATTGATTGAATACTCTCTTTAAGAGCTCAAGTTGTAAATGATGTTTTTGTTCTAGTTGCTGTTGTCATTTCCTTGGCTGCCTGGCCGAACAGCCTCAAGTTCATAAGTAAGGCCACTGCCAATCCTAGGCTTTCTCGTAGAGCTCTCAGGGAGTGTATGTTGTGTTGATGGTATACGTGATTGTAAGTAATGCAGCCCTCCATATTGTGTTTGACTGTATTCAGTGATGTCCATAATATAGATCATTAAAAAAAAATAAAGTCGTTAATAATTTCTCTCTCTCTATTTTTATAATATGAACTTGGCCTAGAGCAGAATTCATCCTCTTAGACCCACACAATAAATTTAGTTTTTTAAAAGTTATAACATATTCAAGTGGTTATCCAGTATGGCATACAGAACTATTGTTGATTTTGAGTTTTCAATGTTTAATACATTATCTATTGCACGTACATTTTACTCATCTAGTAAAAAAATACAATATAGAATATAGTAAGTTAGCTGTAGAAATCCTAGGTGTTTCTGATATGCATTATTTTATTTCACACATACATTAATGTAATGATCAGAGTTCATTTTATCCTTGCGCTTGAAAGCATTCCAACAGCGATGGGAATATCAGAGGTAAAATAAGCATGAAATTTTGCATAGGTATTTTAGTGGCAACTGGACTTTTAAAGGAATAAGCAATTAATTTTGCTCAGTGATAATGAAAAAAGTGCAAATAACTTTAGTGAGGGGACACACTGAATTAGATATTGGCATTGTCAGGTCGACAATACGAGACCCACTATGGTCTGAGGTTAGAAAGGGCATTCACTCAGGGTAACAGTTGCACTGCCAAAACCAAAGTCCTTGGAGAGGAGGCATCGTCCTAGCCCTTAATAGAAAAGGGAGTCTATGACGAAAACTGGATCATCACTCAAGTATTGACGTGTTTGTTTTCTTATATTGTTTAGAAAATAAATTGGAAGAATTAAGTATTGTTCATTGAGTTTGAAGCTTAACTAACAAAATATGGTAAAAAGAAAATAAAGATAAAAACTTTAAGAAAACGAAAACGTATTACATACCAATTTGAGAATAATTTTGTAAAATAAATAACAGATGACCCTAGAAATAGCTCATACTATTGTATTTACACAACAGGATAAAATTGGAGACTAAATAGTACCTGATACAGTAGAAACAGTATGATGTATAATTTTCACAGTTCAGACTTCATACTATCCAGCACACACACAAATATGTTACCTGTTTTAGCAAATAAGTTGGGTTACAAGCATTTTTTTTTTTTTTTTAACCTGTCTTAACTTCCAAAGAGCTTGGCAAAATGGTAGCGTCCGCGACTCTGATTCGGCAGGTCGAGGGTTCACGCCCCGTCACGGACTGAGGTTAGTAAGGGCATACACTCAGGGTAACGATTACATCTGCCAAAACAAGTCCTTCGCAAGAAAGCAACCGTCCTAGCCCTTAGTTGAAAAGGGAGTTTGTGACGTAAAACCGAAACCAAACCAGTAACTTCCAAAGAGCTTGTAATGTAAACTCAGATATACTCATTAGGAAAAAAGAAAATCAATGCAAGCTTATCCTCAATTTTTCTTGGGTCCATAGTTAAATAATGAATAATACAAGACACTTTATGCAAACAGTGAATAACATATGAATAAACATCACATTTTAGCAACATTGGTATTGGAGAAGTCAAAGGAGATAAGAAACCAGATGGAAAAACAAACAAAGAATGTATTTCGACAGCCTGGCATACAGTGGTGTAGAGAAATTGCGTCTTTGTCTTTCGCTTTACAACACAATTGATTTTATGTATTATAAAATAATCCAAAAGAAAAAATTTTTCTTATTGAAAGATTTCAGTGGTTTATGTCACGATTATAAAGTCTACATGAACAATTTTAAAGGGAGCGGCTAAGTTGGAGCAAAAATCTTGATTCTTTGTGAGAAGAAAATACAGAGGAAAGGATCCCCAGTCCACTCGCTCCACCTCATTTACCCAACTTTTACAACAAGGAGGAGGTATTCCTGCTCCCCCAAGGGAAAAACTAAATCATTACCTTACTATGGTAAACAAATTTAGTAACGCATTTATACAGTATACAAATCTCTTCAATTTGTTCAGTTGTGGCGAAACTGCTGTCATCACAGGAATCTGTCCTCATGTTGGAAAAATAATATATATTTATTAATGGTGTTTTTAAGTGTCATGCATATAGCATATGAATTCTTAAAAGTCAATTTTCAGGTACGAATTATACTGTGCTTCAAAACAGATTAAAACACCGCATTGTTTGGTTCATAGCTTAGCTCCAATTGAGCAGGCACGTTCTCTGAATCAGAACAGACCAGATGATGAAAAATATGCAGATGATGTATTTGATGGTTTGGTGATGAGATACGAGGCTCCAAACAGTAGTAATAGGTACGTTGTGATTTTTTTTTTTTTTTTCATTGATTTTTAAAGTTTTATTTTTAAATTTTTTATTTTTCACGCTTTGATTATTACGTTCTTAAAGACAGGAAGATGTGTCTTGTAAGCTTCGATGATTTTAAGAATGAAATTTATCTTTTAATTACCCTAGTGTTGTGGGATTAAGAATACAGAAGCTCCCTTACTTATGAACAACTGAGTTATAAACATTCACAGATACGAACAAAAACCTACCCATTATCTACCCATGTATTAATGTATGTACAGTATTACTGTATAATGTATTACAGTATTACCCCGCTGTATCGCGCTTCTTGGTTCGCGGTCTCACTCTATCGCGGTTTTTTTTGGATAAATTATTATTTTATTTTATGGGTATACGCAAAAATATTAATATATTGACAAAAAAAAATTTTCAGTATTTTCATTTTTTTTTATTGAAAGAAAAATTTTCATTATTTAATTGATAAAAAAAAAAATTATTTCCCAGCCTACGAATAATAAAACAGTAAAAAAAATAGTAAAAAACATAAATTTAGATATACGTACGTACAGTATAACTCACAGTACAGGGTATTGCATCATGCAAAACAGTGTCCGATAGCGTACAATGTATTGGGGTCACAGCTACGTGAGGTAGCATATATATTTATATTTCCAGTAGTTTCATGATTTTATTGATAAAAAAAACGTATTTCTTAGCCTAAGAATAATAAAACAGCAAAAAATAGTAAACAGTATTGCACCACGTAAAATACGATACTGGTGTCAGTGTTTCGGAAACGCAAAGGCTCTCACCTACGTGACCTAGTGAATATTAAAATTTTCATTATTTTATTGATAAAACAAGTATTTCCTAGCCTAAGAATAATAAAACAGTAAAGAATAATTTAAAAAAACATATAAAGTACTAAAAGTACTTTTACCATGTAAAATACGATACCGCTATCAACGTTTCGGAAAACGAAAAGGCTCTCACCCACGTGACCTAGTGAATATTAAAATTTTCATTATTTTATTGATAAAACAAGTATTTCCTAGCCTAAGAATAATAAAACAGTAAAAAATAATAAAAAACATAAAGTACTAACAGTATTTCACCATGTAAAATACGATACCGCTATCAACGTTTCGGAAACGAAAAGGCTCTCACCTACGTGAGATAGTTCATGGAATGCTATTGGCTGAAAGGTCGGGAGACAACGAATCACAGAATTGTTTTTCAATATTTTCTGTATCATGGGGTCTGATTGGCTTTTTCATTGCAGTTTGCTTTTCCCTCCAATTTCCAATGTGCCGCCTCACTCGCTCAGTCTAACTCTCGTGTGCGCCGTTCTCGTTGTGCTTACTAATACGTTTTGCTTGTGATTTTTTTTACTCGCATATTAAAACTTTTGCAATGCCTCCCAAGCATCCTTCATCTTCTAAGGCTTCTTGTAGTGAGCCTAAGCGGCAAAGGAAAATGTTAACCATTGTAGATAAAGTGAAACTCTTAGATATGTTGAAAGAAGGAAAAAAGTTTGTGGATGTCGGCCGCTATTTTGGCCTCAATGAATCTACTGTGCGTTCCATAAAAAAGGACGAGGCAAAGATCAGGAAAACAGCGAGCATTTCTTTTAAGAAATCGGCGAAGAGGCTCGTATCACCCCGCAATAAGGCAGTAGTGCTCATGGAAGCTGCTTTGGCCCTGTGGATTGCTGATTGCAGAAAAAAAAACATCAGCTTAGACACCAATATCATACAAACAAAGGCAAAGAAGCTGTACGAGACATTCGCTGCAAATGAACCCGATAACGACAGTGGCGACCGTGGAGAGGAGGGGAGAGAAGAAGATATCGACGACCCACAACCAGGACCCTCCAGCGATTCTCCATCGAGGATACAACCGTTCGTTGCTAGCAGGGGATGGTTCTTCAGATTTCAAAAACGCTATGGCCTAAAGAGCGTTTCAGTTTATGGCGAGGCTGCCTCTGCAGATACAGCTGCCACAGAAAATTACGTCAAGAATGACTTCAAGAAAATTATCGCCGAAGGGGAATATGTTCCTGAGCAAGTCTTCAACATGGATGAGACTGGGTTATTTTGGAAGAGAATGCCATCTCGCACTTTTCTCTTCAAGGAAGAAACTAAAGCCCCGGGATTTAAAGCGCACAAAGATCGCGTTACCCTCATCATGTGCGGGAATGCTGCGGGCTTCATGTTAAAGCCCGGGCTTATCTACAAGTCAAAGAACCCTAGGGCTTTGAAGAACAAGAATAAGAATCTGCTGCCAGTGTATTGGATGCATAACCCCAAGGCCTGGATCACGAAAAGCCTCACATTGGACTGGTTTTACCAATGCTTTATCCCTCAGGTAAAACTTTATCTTATGGAAAAAGGCCTTGAATTTAAAGTCCTTCTTTTGATGGATAATGCTGGTGGCCACGCAACCAAGCTCCAATATGACGGTGTTCAAGTAGAGTTCCTGCCACCGAATACGACGTCACTGATTCAGCCTATGGATCAAGGCGTTATTCGTGCGTTCAAGGCCCTATACACACGAAATGCCCTGGCGAACCTAGTTGATTCCATGGATTCGGACAAAGACTTCTCATTGAAGACTTACTGGCGTAATTACACGATTGCCACATGCCTACAAAATATTCAGAAAGCAATCAAAGAGATGAAGTTGGCCACAATCAATGCCAGCTGGAAGAAATTGTGGCCCGAAATCATCCACGACTACGAGGGATTTGCTCCTGTCGAGGTGCAGAAGGCGGCAGTTGCGAAAGCTGTGAAGTTGGCTGCATTGCTAGGAGGAGAAGGCTTTAAAGATATGACTCCCGAAGATGTGAATGAACTGATTGACTGCCACTCGCAGCCTTTGAGTGATGAAGACTTGGATGAAATGACGAAATCAGCGAGCGAAGAAGAGGAAGAACTTGAGGAATCGCACGAACCAACTGAAGAACCTGGCCTTACACTCGAACGTTTGGCGGCCATGTATGAACATTACAAAGCACTCCAACAACTTTCGCAGGAACATGACGAAAATATGGTTCGTTCGGTGACCTTCTGTAATTTTCTCGACGATGCCATGACTCCTTACCATGCCATGTTCCAACAAATGAAGAAACAACAACAGCAACTCCCCATTACCATGTTCTTCCCCCCCAAAAAGCAGCCGTAAAGCTTTTATTGGCTGTGAAATAATTTCCTCCGGGGTCGAGAATGATGATCATCACCTCATTCACGGTAAGTTTACCTATCATGTACAAATGTATGTCACGTCATTATCACCTCATTCACTGTAATTTTATCTATCACTTTCATAAAAATTTACGTTGCTTGCTGTTATTTATAATGTAAAGGGTGTTTTTTAACAGTGCAGGGAGGGTTTATACAGTACATAAACGAAAAAATAATTGTAAATGAGTATGTATGTCACGTCATTATCACCTCATTCACCGTAATTTTATCTATCACTTTCATAAAAATTTACGTTGCTTGCTGTTATCTATAATTTTAAGGGTGTTTTTTTTAACAGTGCAGGGAGGGTTTATACGTAAATGAAAAAATAATTGTAAATGATATGTATGTCACGTCATTATCACCTCATTCACCGTAATTTTATCTATCACTTTCATAAAAATTTACGTTGCTTGCTGTTATTTATAATGTAAAGGGTGTTTTTTTAACAGTGCAGGGAGGGTTTATACAGTACATAAACGAAAAAATAATTGTAAATGAGTATGTATGTCACGTCATTATCACCTCATTCACCGTAATTTTATCTATCACTTTCATAAAAATTTACGTTGCTTGCTGTTATCTATAATTTTAAGGGTGTTTTTTTTAACAGTGCAGGGAGGGTTTATACAGTACGTAAATGATATGTATGTCACGTCATTATCACCTCATTCACCGTAATTTTATCTATCACTTTCATAAAAATTTACGTTGCTTGCTGTTATTTATAATGTAAAGGGTGTTTTTTTAACAGTGCAGGGAGGGTTTATACAGTACGTAAATGAAAAAATAATTGTAAATGAGTATGTAT
>JAXCGZ010020930.1:112500-118260 GCA_037179515.1 Halocaridina rubra | reverse complement strand
CATCATAACTGAGATTTCGTATTTCTGGCACCAGTTTCGTGGCATGTCTTTGAACTTTTTCAAGCTTAGCTATGTGCTTTTTCAAGTGCGGATTCCAAAAGGGGGCTGCATATTCGAGTTTTGGGCTCACATAGGTTACATAAATATTTCTGAACATTTCCTTGTCCATGTGCCTGAAGGCTACCCTTACATTTGATAAGAATGCATATGCTGCCCTTACTATGCCATTTATATGTATTTCTGGAAACAAATCTGCCAGTATGTTTATTCCTAGATCTCTCTCATTTTCTGTCTCTTGAAGGTGTGCATGTGCGTGTATATGTAGTTATACCCTTGAGAGATTTTATATAAATCCAGCCATTTGGGGAAAAATCTAGTTCAACTCGGTGCCGATCCCAAGCCAGGATAGCTAGTAAGGTTTGGTGTCAGAAATTGGATCCTAGCTTAATAGTGTTGGGTATAACCAGCGCTTATCTCCAAGCGGCTAGTGAAAAACAGCGACCCCATAGGAATTTTGAAAAGGTGTTTTCAGCTTGTAAATGCCATAGGAGAAGACATAGCTCTTAAGAGTTATGTGTATTGTACTCATGTGAAAAGCATTTTGGGCAGTGCTTTATAGCTGTCTACAGTATATATCTATTATGCATACGAACATGCATGCTTTCATACTTACAAGGCGAATATACATACATAAATACATACATGCATGCATGCATGCATACATACATACATACATACATACATACATGCATACATACATACATACATACATACATACATGCATACATACATACATACATACATACATACATACACATACATACATACATACATACATACTAAATGTAAAAGTAAGGGTATGAAGGTAAAAAAATATGTAGATATTATTTCCGTCTGTATGAGAGGGTGGCCTATGTCATGAAAGGGGGGAAATTAAGAATGCGGATGTTTGGAAGAGGGAAAAAAATGGGAAAAAAAGGGGGGTGATGTTTTAATTTACTCTAATAGGTAGGTGGTAAAGCCTCTTTCAGAACGTGTAAACATTTCATGATGTAAACAATTTTGCTGTAAGCAAACCGGTGACCTCACGTGGTAAGATGAGCTAAGAATATGAAATTGGGGAGGATGAAAAGATATTCACTATCTACAGGGATAAAAAGATATCTTTTTAATGATATGAACTCATTTATGCGCTGGAATATACAGGGGAGCATGACACTTGACACTATCGAAAGTTATCAAGCAAAGCTTTTGGCTTTTCTCGTCAGGGGTCGCCACAGTGGATCAATCGTCTTCATATCACACTATCCCATGCGGCCTTCCCCGTCACGCCGCACACCCTTTTGTCCTCCCTCACCATATCCATAAATCTCGAAAGATATAATATTATTTAGAAAAAAATACATGATTATTTTTATTTTTCTAAAAATAATGCTTGTGTTAGAAAGCTTACTGCTTAGTTGGTACGCAACTCACCTTATCATTGAATCTATTAATGATTTTTTAACCCTTTGTAGCCAAAACCAGCAGGTAACTCTGATATATTCTTTCACGTTGAAACAGTATTGTCAGCAGTTACATGCATGCAAAATGTGACGGTATAGTAGACAGATCAATGTCGACTAGACAGTGGTAAAAACAGAGAGAGAGAGAGAGAGAGAGAGAGAGAGAGAGAGAGAGAGAGAGAGAGAGAGAGAGAGAGAGAGAGAGAGAGAAAGAGAGAGAGAAAGAGAGAGAGACCAGACTAGGATTAAGCACTAAGAGTGTGTGTGTATGTGTGTGTGCGCGTGTGTCGTGAGTGTGTGTGAGCATAAGGGTGCGGTTGTGCGTGTCCATTCGCCCTATTTAACGAATATCACGAAATATCTCCCCCCCCCCACAATTCCTTCCCACTCATTTCCGACGCCTTTTCCATGTCCTCAGCCCCCTCCCCCACCCGTTACTTTGTGATTTTACAATGCTCCATGTTCAGTCCTTTTTTTTTTCTTACTTTACTGTTGTTAAGTGTTGTACTCATGATAAAGCTGAGTCGACAGAGGTTAGGAGTGACCTGAACTCGTGTCCTGTTGGTATGATGAGACAGTTCTTGAAGTCTTGAAGCTGAGGACGCGTAAGTCGAGTTAGAGCGATATAACTTTTTTGGATCAGTAAAATGTCAGGTTAGTTAGGATTAATTGGGTTAACCTCAGTCTGGCTTAGTCTTGATATGAAACTAACCTATCTTAACCTAACCGAGCTTAGTTATTTACGGGGTCATTTAATGTACTGATCATTACCTTTACATAATCAACTGTTTTACTCTTTAGAAACTACTCGCTTCATCTCTGATACAGGTATAGTACATTTTTACTTGTTTGAATGGATTCGGTTTTACGTCACGAACTCCCTTTTCTATTAAGGGCTAGGACGGTTGCCTTCTTGCGAGGGACTTGTTTTGGCAGATGTAAGCGTTACCCTGAGTGTATGCCCATACTAATCTCAGTACGTTTTACACCCGCTGTAGCTCAGTGGTTGACTGCGTTAGTCGGGAAGTGGCTAACGAGTATTTGCTCCCACCGTGGACCGTTGGGAAGGCCATCCACCCTTACTCCCCAAGCTCCAACGTGTCTTTGCCCACCCCCATTCGCCTGGGGAGTAGTTGTGATGCTTAAAATGGTGTAAATAGTCGCGATAATTACATATATTCACGTTATTATTTCATTGTGTAAGTGTGTAAATTGTGAAAGGTACAAGAAAATAAATGGACATAGACGAGAAAAAAAAAATGTGTGTTCGTGTATGTGTGTGTAAAAGAAATGTTTATTTACGCGTCCCTTTCGCTCATTGCAGCAAACCTGGCCACGATAGCTAGAGAAATTGCCCGATATGTTACTACATATACATACATACATACGTACTTGCATGCATGGGTACATATATACATATCTTCATTCATTCATATAATATACGGCGGTGCATAAGACATATCAATTTCTACCAGACAATGAAATTTACTACTACTACTACTACTACTACTACTACTACTACTACTACTACTACCAATAATAATTATGATGATGATGATGATGATGATGATGATGATGACAACAACAACAACAACAATAATAATAATAATAATAATAATAATAATAATAATAATAATAATAATAATAATAATAACAACAGTACAGAACCTAATTATATATGTGACCTAAAGGCTCTCAAAATAATCTGAAAAAAAAATATTATCAACACTAGCCTAAAAACACATAGTCCAATATCGTGTAGATAACGAGACAGGCTATTGATTAGCTTACCACTTTTATCACACTTTTGACTATTGTAATCGCCTATTTATTTAATATACGACAACCATTAACTTATTTTTTTGTGTTATACAACACTTTTTTCTGTAAATGGGTGTGGTTTTAAGTGTATTAATTGTGTTTGTATTGTATAATTTGTACTGGATGTATTCGTAACATGCATAGAGTAATTTGTGACGCAAAGTCCCTGCTAGTCGTATGAGCCCGCTAAAAGGGAGAGGGAATGGTTCCACCTGTCACTCAGCGGATGAACATAAGAACATAAGAACATAAGAATAGAGGACACTGCAACATGCCTACTGGCACACACGAGGCGAGGATGGAGTGGAGATGTTTTGAGTGTGAGGAAGCCCTGGTGCCTCCCTTTTTCAAGTTCTTCTCCATGTTCCCTTATTAGCCTGTTACAGGAGAGACAGGTGTAGATATAGAATAAAATTACATTTTATTTACACTTGGATTTAATGGTTGGGAAATTTGAATTCTGGATGGCGTATATCCTAAACTACTTAAGAAAATCTATAGCCATATAGAATAACAATACTGAGTATATATTGGTTCTCTCTCTCTCTCTCTCTCTCTCTCTCTCTCTCTCTCTCTCTCTCTCTCTCTCTCTCTCTCTCTCTCTCTCTCTCTCTCTCTCTCATTGTTATGCCTTTTGTTAAAATTGCATCAACAGTTGCATGATGCATTATCATTGCGCTGACCATTCTTATTGTTGTTGTTGTTTTTCTTGTTATCTAGTCTCTCTCCTGTATTGAATCTTGATGTACAGAGTTCTCTTGTATTGCTGAGGGGTCTGTTATCTCCCTGTTATCTCTATATATCTGTCTATCTATCTATAGATCTAGCCATCTATCTCTATATCTATCTTTTAATCTGTCTGTCTATCTATCTATCGATCTAGTCATCTATCTCTATATCTATCTTTTAATCTATATATCTGTCTGTCTGTCTATCTATCTATCTATCTATCTATATATCTATTTATCTATCTATCTTTCACTATGTATCTTGCATTATATCTATTATTTTAAAGTGTCTTTTTTTATCCCATATTTTCTCTATTTTCTTATTGTTACACTATTATCTTTTCCTCCTTACAACTATTTTATTTTTCATGTCAAGTTCCCCGAATCTTGAGTAGAGAAAATATTCACTAGAATTTATTAGTCTTATATTTCATAATAAGAAATATTATGATAGCGATAACTTCTTCCCGGAAAGAGAGAACAAGAGTAGTTTTGAATCTTTGTTCGTTGTAAACAAGTTAACGATATGTTTTTCCGGGATTAAATACAAAAAATGGTATATGTGACACCGGGACAGGCAAAGATAATTGCTCTCATAGGGACCCGGGACCAAGAAAATATTTAAAGAAAAAGTATTAGCTTAAGGAAGAAAGAATATTTTCTTAAGGGACAGACTACCGTAATTTCACTACTACTACTACTACTACTACTACTACTACTACTACTACTACTACTACTACTACTACTAATAATAATAATAATAATAATAATAATAATAATAATAATAATAATAATAATAATAATAATAAATGTAAGAAAAACTAAGAAGTGAACTACCAGTAAGAAAACTAAGAAGTGAACTACCTGACCCTTTCTGTTACTTAGAGAGAGAGAGAGAGAGAGAGAGAGAGAGAGAGAGAGAGAGAGAGAGAGGAGAGAGAGAGAGAGAGAGAGAGAGAGAGAGAGAGAGAGAGAGAGAGAGAGAGAGATAAACCTATGGCAGGATCCTGATAATGACAGTTATAATCTTTTGATCAATATCTTGCCTGATGGAAGGAATTATATGTTATTACGCCTGTCTCCTCGGCAGCATATTAAGCCCTTCTTCAATTGAATCTTGTATGTATGTATGTGTGTGTATGTATGTATATATGTATGTATGTATGTAACTTACCGACTTAATTTTACGTCAGTTGATATATTCTTAATGGTACTTACCATATTATATTCACCAATATAGATCTGTATGCTTCTGTACCACATTTGATCGTTAAAGGCACGTAACTAGTTTTGATCAGATAGAATCTTTTACTTATAGTACTGATGAAGAGCTAGTAGTAGTAGTAGTAGTAGTAGTAGTAGCCTGTAATTACCGGCCTACATGTCTCATTTTTGTCTGCATGCCTCCCGTCCCTCTGATCTGTGAAGTGTTGAAAGTGTTAGCAACATAAAGGAGAAACAGAACAGACATGGAGTCATATGTCCAGAAATTGGATACATAAATAAACCTTCATTATCAGTACAAGATCTGACAAAATATTAGTACAGCCATTTCAAGACTGTTTTGTTTACTGATGCTGAGAGAGACCTGATTACTTTATCACCAAGATTATCAGGTGAGGGATTAGTAATCAACCCTGAGTCAGAACCCTCTCTGAATACCAGATCACTATACGACTGACTTCATCTTTGGTAATTTGTATGCA
>JAXCGZ010020930.1:100000-107500 GCA_037179515.1 Halocaridina rubra | reverse complement strand
TAGCAATGCATTTAATGGCAGTTAGCTCTGGCATAGCAATACATTTGATGGCAGTTAGCTCAGGCATAGCAAGACATTCGATGGCAGTTAGACCAGGCATTGCAATGCATTCGATGGCAGTTAGCTCTGGCAAAACAGTATCTTTCTTCACAATTACTTCAGTCATAGCACTGCATTTGGTATGTTCAGGCATGGCAGTACAAACTACATGTCTTAGATCAAAATGTACTAATTAAAAAAAAGGAAAGTTTGAAGCTGAACTCGCTGTTTAAGATCTTCGATTAGAACGTTTTGGTCGTTGTGTGATACCCGTCCAATACAGAGTCCATACGAAAATCAAACAGGGAGTATGAAATCTTAATCTGTAGAAGAAGAAGAAGAAAAAATAAAGATTTCTAGGTCAAATAAGGGTATTGGGGTATTTCGGTCTCCAAAGGAATAATCACATTTTTTTTTGGGGGGGGGCTACATAGAATGTCAGACATATCTTAGAAGGTGATTCAGGCGTTTCTGTCCAAGAAATTTCCTACAGAACGAGATGTGGTCTTGTGAAAGGGGAAGAATTTGTAGTGGACTATACATCTCCATAGATATGCTGAAAGTCAACTATTTTTTAGAACGAGTCATCTGCCAAAACGAGTCCTTCGCAAGAAGGCAACCGTCCTAGCCCTTAGAAAAGGGAGTCCGTGACGTAAAACTGGAACAACTAAAGATATTCGTGCAATAAACTAACTTCATTAATGGATTCGTGTGAATGTCTAAGGCCGCTTTCACACCAAAGTGGCACGTCGCACGTGGCATGTCACGTGACACGCCAGTTGATAACGAACATCCGGAAATATATGAAACATTTCACACAGAAGTGGCGTGACACGTCCCATGTGCCACGTGCGACTTGCGTGCCACTCTGAGAGTGGCACGCAAGTAGCACGTGGCACGTGTCACGCCACTTCTGTGTGAAAGGTTTCATATATTTTCGGATGTTCGTTTTCAACTGGCGTGCCACGTGACATGCCACGTGCGACGTGCCACTTTGGTTTGAAAGCGGCCTTAACTCAATAAACACATTTACACGAAATCTGTACAGAAGTTCTTCATTTACTGCACTAAAAATATCTATACACTATAGTGCTTAAAATTAGTTTGGTATTCAGCATGTCTCTGGAGATATATTAATAGCATTCGTGCAATGAACGAAAAACTTTATAAATGGTTTCGTGTGCATGCGTACCTTTCATTATATATATATATATATATATATATATATATATATATATATATATATATATATATATATATATATATATATATATATATATATATATATATATTATTTTTTTTTTTTACCACCATTTTGAAATTCGTGTCTTGGAGTACGATGAATATATATATATATATATATATATATATATATATATATATATATATATATATATATATATATATATATATATATATATATATATATATATATATATATATATATTAAGCATATTAGTGTGTGTGTGTGTGTGTGTGTGTGTTTACGTGTTTTCTCCTCTACACAGGATATTTTTTTACTATTCTGTTGAATATCCGGCACTTGAAATGTATCCACAATTTACTCAGTATCTTTCGGATCTAGTTACGAGTGGAAGGCCGAAAATTCTTACAGCGTTGAGTGTCCTTATATATTTATATTCTATAAGTTGTTAATATTTGTCATTATTATTATTATTAGTAGTAGTAGTAGTAGTATTAGTATTAGTATTATTATTGTCATTATTATTATTGTTATTATTATTATTATTATTATTATTATTATTATTATTATTATTATTATTATTATTATTGTTGATGTTATATATATATATATAATTTTTTAATTTTTATATTTTTTTTATTTTTTTTTTACTAATAATATTCCCATTATACTGAGTAAGTGCCTATGCCAGTAAGTGCTTGTGTCCTCGAGTAACACCATGAGTTTACCAACTGAGAATTATATAGATATACAAACAAAATATTCGAAATATAATCTTGTGATTCATAGACAGAGGAAAGATTTTGGAATTTTATCATGTGCTTCAGTGACAGAGCGCGTAGGCATTGTGACGTCATCTTAAACAATGACTAATAGATAAAAAGGATTATTTAATGACTATTTCTATGCCAATAGGTCTGATAATTATAATGGCCCTTATCACTCGTATAGCGATATCTCGTTCCATGTCGATCCTCCTTAAGGGGGGTTTACACGGTCAAACGGTTCGTCGAACGCGGTTCGACAGACAAGTGTTTGAAGTGATGTTCGAACGTGTGAACGGGGTATTTTCCGTGTTCGACAACCAAATACCCCGTTCACACGTTCGAACATCACTTCAAACACTTGTCTGTCGAACCGCGTACACGGTCAAACGGTTCGTCGAACGCGGTTCGACAGACAAGTGTTTGAAGTGATATTCGAACGTGTGAACGGGGTATTTGGTTGTCGAACACGTTCCGTGTTCGACAACCAAATACCCCGTTCACACGTTCGAACATCACTTCAAACACTTGTCTGTCGAACCGCGTTCGACGAACCGTTTGACCGTGTAAACCTCCCTTTATAGAGAATTTGAATGCTTTGGTCTTGTATTTACAAGTACTTGTTGCTGTTGTTGTTTGCCGTGCCATGTGTCAGTGTTAATCCCCATTCGAATAAGGATGGATACAAACCGGTTAGAGCTGGGGAAATTAAGGATGGATGTCTTGTTCACCGTATTATGTTACCATTAATCCTCATTCTATATGGTGGTTTGCGCAAACTGGTTGGAGTTGGGGAACTCGAGGCTGGTTGTCTTATTACTATTAATCCTCATTCTAATGGTTATTTGCACGGACAGGTTGGAGTTGGGGAACTCGAGGCTTCTTGTCTTGTTACTGTTTGCCGTTTGTGTCACTGTTAATTCCCATTCGAATGGGGGGTGGACACAGACAGGTTGGAGCTGGGGAATTAAGGCTTGTTGCCTTCTAAATCTGTCGTTTTATGTGTCACAATGTCACCATTCGAATGGGGGGTGGACACAGACAGGTTGGAGCTGGGGAATTAAAGCTGGATGCCCTTCTTTACGCCCCACTAGGGGATTGAACCAGCGTTAATCACTACCCAAGTGGCGCACTCCGCCACTGAGCTACCATGGCCCCCTAATGATTCACGAGATATGACCGGTTTTACGTCACGGACTCCCTTTTCTACCAAGGACGGTTGCCTTCTTGCGAAGGACTTGTTTTGACAGATGTAATCCTTGCCCTGAGTGCATGCCCTTGCTAACCTTAGACCGTGACGGGGCGCGATCCCTCGACCTGACGCCTCAGAGTCGCGGACGCTACCGCTTGAGCCATATGACTAATTATCGTAATAGAAGTAAAGGTTTGCACAGATATCAGTGACTCGATATCATATATTTGTTTAGTAAGCTTATGTACTAGCCACCCACTAATAGATCAAGAAACTTAGTACATAGTAACATTCCTATATATGTCACGATTAGAGCTCCTCGCCTTTTTTCGTCACATAGGGTCGCTGTTCTTCGCTAGCGTCTGGGAGGCTAGTGTTATTGTTTCCTCTTAATGAGGTTAGGGAGTCCTTCGTAATTCTCAGTACTCTCAGATTTTTCTATTCTTTTCCCTGTGTGTGTGTGTGTTTTTTTTCTTTTTTAAACCTTCCACTCTCGGTTGTATCATTAATTGTTGGCAGTTCCTTGGCTCGGTTAGTTATCACTTTATAAGCGCATTCCCTCTCCATTTATCCGGGCTTGGAACCGGCACTAAATTGAGCTGGTGGCTGGATTAGAGCTCTGATACAGGAAAATTTCTCTCCTATAGCTAAGAGGCCAAGACCAAATAAAAAAAATTAATCCTGGCTAGTATTGGGAAAACGAAGAGATTATTATTCCTTCGCCGACAAGAAGCAGCTTTTAATTGGAACTGTTGTGAATTAACCCCTATTAGGTCAGTAGCACGAGTAGCGTCATTATTTCCAACTTTGAAAGCCATACGGGCAAACCAATCAGAAAACTAGTCTGTAATACAATGAAGAATACAGTCATTTGCCCGGATTCTGTAAAAAATACGAATGCATTCACTTTTGCAACTTTGAAAGCCATAGAGGCAAGCCAGTCAGAAAATATTTCTTGGAAACAATGAAGAAAAAAAATAGAAAGTGACTTATATGTACAATGCCTGGCTTTCTCCCTAGCCTCCTGACAGAAGGTTATGCACCGCCTTGTACACTAATGTACAGATGTCACATCGCTTATAATTCCTTACATCTGACAAGCTACAACACTCCCCATCTCTTTTTTCTTTGCTTTCATTCTCATCTTATTTCTGCCTTGTTCCTAAGATGCTATTTTTTTTCTTAAAGTTTTCCTTTGTTGACCGGGCCCAATGAGGGCAATTTTCTTTGCCCGTCCCGGGGTCACACTCCTAAAAAAAAAAGACGTCTTATCTTATCTTTGGGAGTAAGGACTGACGTGTTATCGTTCAAAGATAAGTAAAGATAAGGGGTAGAAACTATGAAGGGGGAGAGTAGATAAGATCCTCCCCTGAGAGAGAGAGAGAGAGAGAGGAGAGAGGAGAGAGAGAGAGAGAGAGAGAGAGAGAGAGAGAGAGAGAGAGAGAGAGAGAGAGAGAGAGAGAGAGAGAGAGAGAGAGAGAGAGAGAGATAAGAGCCAAGGGGAGGGATTAGATAAAACCTGGTGGCTATGTATATGAAGGAGTATTGGTTGGGGAGGGGGGAAATTGAGGGGGGTGAGTATCGTTGTTATGTACCTTGAAATCCGGTAGAGTTTGGAGATAAAACTCATGTTCAGTGGCTGTCATGATATCACGGTCTGAGGGAGGGATCTGGTCACCGCATTACCATACATGAAGGCATTTGTTAATATTCCTAAGGAATCGGTGCCTCTAAAAACCCTCCTTGCAGGAAGCCACTGAGGTACTCTATTACTTTGTATCACAAGGCGAAAAAAATATAACATAACGGAAAAAAAGGAAATATATTTTGTTTCGAGAAGTTTGGCGATATGAGATGACCTACATTTATATGTGGGGAAAAATAATGAGTCAAATTTGTGTGTGGGTTTTGACGTAGAGGATTTTGTGTCCTCGATTGACAAGTGATAAACTTTGCAAATGTGAAAAAGTGCTGAAAATGGTTTTATGCTGAGGAATTATAATTCAATTTGATTATTATATTTACTGCTTATGAAGATTTCGAAGAGATTAACAGTGGAAAAAAAACATCAAAACTTGTTACTGATAAGTAACTGCGAAATATTAACAAAGAAAATCATAATACTTGAGGTGTATGTGTGTATGTGTGAGGGGGGGGGGGGGTTAAAGGCGATTTTAGCTAGTGTAATTTTGTTCAGAGGACTAATTTGTGTATGAAAAACTTAAGTATTGGACATATACCTAGTTATTAATCCAAAGAAATTAATCCTGACTATGAAAATTATATAATAAATAGATATATAAATAATCCTTTTTTTTCATAGTTTCTGTTTTTCTGTTGTTTGTTTTCATATATAGATTGTAGGGAGGCTTATCCACTGTGGGGGGGAAGCTCATTGGTGGAGTGCGCGATTCTGGAAGCTATTAACACGGGTTCCAGCCACTGCGGGACGTTAGAAAAGGCATTCAACCGTAATCACCCAGTTCTAAAATGGCTTTTTCCTCCCCCATTTGAATGGGGAATAATTGTGACACACAGACACGAAAATTGTCGTATTTTTAAGCCTTGTATTGGGGAGCAAGCCTGCTCAACCCGGTGCCTGTTTCAGGCCAGGAATAGTGGAGAGGATTGGTATCAGGAAGAGCATTCGATCGTGAAGGTTGCTGAGACAATCCGATCTTACACATTGTTATTTACCGTTTTATTTATCTCTGTTAATCCCCATTCGAATGGGGGTGGACACAAACTGGTTGGAGCTGGGGAATTAATACTGGATACCCCTCCTAACTCTCCGCGGTGGGATCGAATATAAGTTTGCCATGGGAAAAGTTGCAGATATAGAAAAAGAAGAAGAGTTGATATGTACTGTATTTTAGATGTCCGATACTTTGGTTATTTTTAATATATATTATAAGCTTTCCACGCTTTTGAGTTCTGAACATAAATGCCTTTACATTTTAATATTGTGAAAAAGCAACTTGTATTACAATTACATTTAACAGATATTTCTGAACAGTTGTTTATTGATGACTTAAGTATGTGTGTTTAATTACAAGGAGTTGTGTACTAAGTACTTAAGAAATCATTTTTAAATTATATGTTAAAGATTTAACTCTTAAGGAATATGCCACTGACCATCAAAAAATATTGATTAATCTGCAAAAAAGTAACAAATCAAGACTTCGAAGTGTAATATAAGAGAGAAATTCAATTATTCTCGAGCAGAGATTTTCAGAACTTGAATGCCAGAATCGGAAGCAACTCGAAGAAATAATGTCATCGTGAACTTATAAGGAAAAAGAAAGTCAAAATTGGAAGCTTTCTAGTGAGAAAATACATATCAAATATTGAGGAAATAGATAGTGCCACTTCTGTTTACAATGGCTCCGGATGCGCAAGATCCAACATTGACCTCAGTGCCACTCAGGAGTCTGAAATATCCCTTCAGATCGGTTAAAAAAGGTGAGTGTGATGTGTGTATGTGTGTGTGTGATTACCTAATTGTGATTACCTAATTGTGTTTACGGGAAAGAGCCCAAAGCTCGTATCTTCCCGTCTCCTGATCGGTTCCATTTTATACTTAGTGATACTAATCATACCTGTCCTTAAAACTATGGATTGAGATAGCATTAACTACCTCCTCGCTTAGCGAGGAGGTAGTTAATGTGTGTGTGTGTGTGTGTGTGTGTGTGTGTGTGTGTGAGAGAGAGAGAGAGAGAGAGAGAGAGAGAGAGAGAGAGAGAGAGAGAGAGAGAGAGAGAGAGAGATTTTGTGTGTTTGTGTGTGTGTGTGAGAGAGAGAGAGAGAGAGAGAGAGAGAGAGAGAGAGAGAGAGAGAGATTTTGTGTGTGTGTGTGTGTGTGATTACCTAATTGTGATTACCTAATTGTGTTTACGGGAAAGAGCCCAAAGCTCGTATCTTCCCGTCTCCTGATCGGTTCCATTTTATACTTAGTGATACTTATCATACCTGTCCTTAAAACTATGGATTGAGATAGCATTAACTACCTCCTCGCTTAGCGAATTCCAGTGTGTGTGTGTGTGTGTGTGTGTGTGTGTGAGAGAGAGAGAGAGAGAGAGAGAGAGAGAGAGAGAGAGGAGAGAGAGAGAGAGAGAGAGAGAGGAGAGAGAGAGAGAGAGAGAGCTTAGCTTGTCTTAACTCTGCATATATTCAGCTGCATATAGTCATGACTATAGTGCTGGGAAAATCTTATGCACTCTGTACAGAAATGATGTGGGCGGTTTTACGTCAAGGACTCCCTTTTCTGTAAAGGGCTAGTACGGTATCCTCTTGCGAAGGAC
>JAXCGZ010020930.1:35000-97500 GCA_037179515.1 Halocaridina rubra | reverse complement strand
TATTATTATTATTATTATTATTATTATTATTATTATTATTATTATTATTGTGTTTCATGGTTCATATACATAGTACACTCATATTATTTTTTTCTATTTCATACTTATGTCTTTGTTTATTTGTGTACTTGTAAGTGTACAACTTTGCATCATACTTACATCTTTCTTTGTTTTGTGTACTTGTTTTTTGTACAACTATGTTTGACAATATTAATATAATATCATTAGAATTTTTTTTATGCTTTGTATTATTATCTGCAGGAATAACCCGGAAATTGGAAATAATTTATGAACTTAATTTAGATTAAATTAATGTAATGTTTCGGTTTTACGTCATGGACTCCCTTTTCTAGCAAGGGCTAGGACGGTTTCCTTTTTGCGAAGGACTTGTTTTGGCAGGTGTAATCGTTACCCTGAGTGTAATCCCTTGCTAACCTTAGACCTTGACGGGGCGCGAACCCTCGACCTGACGCCTCAGAGTCGCGGACGCTACCGCTTGAGCCACGGTGACTACAGTTTAAATTAATGTAATAAATTGATAAAATAAAATGGTAAAGTAATAGTTTATATCGATAAATTCCTGGGAATTACTTTTTCTTATGAGTGTGACACCGGGACAGGCAAAAACTGCCCTAATCAATAAAGGCCCGGGCACAAGAAAACACCAAAACGAATGAAAAGAAAAAGGTTAAGGACAAGGCAGAGATGAGGTAATGTCACACAAAGGAAAACGACAGATAGAATTAACAGTCAAAGTACAGAGGACCCAGAGATATGGAGGACTAGGCCCTGAGATGACGATAGATCCGCTTTTTGAAGGATGATAGGTCATAAGAATTGGGAAAGACAGAAGGAGGAAGAGAGTTCCAGAGTCTGGAGGTAGATGGGAAGAAGCAGTCGCTGCACCGACCAATCCGCGAGCTACAAATTTCTACACAATTGTTATTATTATTTTATTGTACATGCATGGGGTCGATGAGAAATCTAGGATCCCATGAAGGGGGTCCATGTTCTAAAAGTTTGGGGACCCCTGATCATAATTAAAATATATCACTCAAATTTCCCAGTATGGAGACCGCTCTAGCGCAGTGTTTAGAGCCCTCATCCCTGGAATTGACGAACCCGTGTTCGAACCCACTGCGGGGCGTTAGAAAGCGTAGATAGCATTAATTCCCCAGCTCCAACCTGTCTGTGTCCACCCCCATTCGAATGAGGAATAACAGTTACTTATAAAACAGGAAACAATGACATTAACACGGGAGTAGTCACCGTGGCTCAAGCGGTAGCGTCCGCGACTCTGAGGCGGCAGGTCGAGGTTCGCGCCCCGTCACGGTCTGAGGTTAGCAAGGGCGTGCACTCAGAGTAACGATTACATATGCTAAAACAAGTCCTTCGCAAAAAGGCAACCGTCCTAGCCCTTGTCAGAAAAGGGAGTCCGTGACGTAAAACCGGAACACCAACAATGACATTAGCACGGGTATTAATGACAATAAAAGAAAAAAAAATCTTAGTCTCGTTTTCTGCGTTTATGATATTTCCGTGTTAAGTAGCAACATATACTAAAGCCACCAGGAAAGGATTTAAGCTGATTATAGAGCACAAATCGCATATACTCGGAAAAAAAATTGGGTTAGATTAATATGTTGCCAATTTGTTTATGGACATGTGGTAAATTTATTTTTATGGAGCATTCATAAATTTTCTTCACTTTTATAATCCCTTCATTGTTACACATACTTACGTGTATATATATATATATATATATATATATATATATATATATATATATATATATATATATATATATATATATATATATATATATATATATATATATATATACTTTGGCCCGATTTCTTAAACATTGTCAACTTAGGATACCATATTGTTAGTTAGCTAGACACACAAATGGATTTCATAGACGCATCTGACGCGGTTCTGTGTATGGCTAGGTCCTAGCCATACAGAGAACCGCATCAGATGCGTTTATGAAATCCATTTGTGTGTGTCTAGCTAACTAACAATAATGTATCCTAGGTTTACACTGTTTAAGAAATCGGGTCTTTGTTATTTTTTGTATTTTTATTTTTTATTATTATTACTATTATTATTATTTCTATTATTTTATTTTATTAGTGTTTTTTATTATTATTACATTTTCCTTTTTCTCTCAGTAATATTTTTTTTATTATTTTTAATTACTTTCATGTCGTTTATTATTGTATTTTGCTTTGCCATTATCTTTGTAGTCTTCTTGCTTTAATTATATTTGTTAATCAGGGTTATTTGCACTTCTGTTCATTTGAAACATGTTTAGATTCTTTGATAATACTAGCATTTACAGGATTATCTACTAACCCCATTATATGTGTTACCTAGAGATTAACACATTCCAGTGTCAATTCCAACTTATCAGTTTAGAGATTAGCACATTCCAGTGTAAATTCCAACTTAGCAGTGTACCTTTAAATAGGGATATTTTTTTTTTTTACTGAATGAGGATTGAACTTGTTTTACAAATAAATTATTTCTAGTCCACTTGGCCTCCTGAGACCATATTGTGAAGTTCTCCCACTGTCACATTTCCATTATGTATTCAGTTGTGCTTGAGAAGTGGTCCAGTTAGGACCGAAGTATAGAAGTTCATTTCATATTTTGTCTCGCACTGATGGGCTTCTTTACCATTTATTGCTATATGTTAACAGATCTTGTCTACATGTAAAAGACTGAGACATGTTTTTGCCCCTGGCCTAAATTTGAACCAGGGACACATGATTAGTGTGCTAAGGCACTACCATTTATACCTCCTGAAGTGTATGAGAAGAGAGAAGCCTTACAGCTAACTATTGGACCTTGGGAATGAACACTGTACCTCAATGTATGTTCATTTTCCTCCCTCTTCTTAACCTCACTCAAGGCTCGTTTTCAGAGGAAAGAGAGTAAAACTAACGCAGTTATCCAGTACTTTGTTCATTCCCAAGCTCCAGCAGATAATCTGAGAAGTTGCGCTCTTTTTTATACCTTTATTGGTAGCACACTACTTATGTGCCCTAAGCTCGAATGCCGGCCAGGAGCAAAAAGACCTATGAATACAGGAGGATATACATGTATATGACTATCTTAGACTAATGTAGACATGCAACGAAAGATATACAGTACATATTAAAGAAAAAAACTGACTTGTATTTCTTCATAGCCACAGGAAATTGTATCATCGGTCCCCTTCCATTACTAATAGATTTGCACTAAGTCATGTTTTAGACCTCAAAGAGATGATGACATTCTCACATTTTAAACAGATATTCTTATCTAATCACATGATTTTATTCTTACACTTGGAGTGTAATGAGAAAGAGGCACGCCTAGAGCCCCCTTCTCATGGAGCTCCTCTTGATAGCGATAAGAAAAGTATTTTTTTTTTAAACTCTGAGTAACGTCTTCTTGTATACCATCATTTACGTGCCGCTTATCAAGACTGTAATATTTACTTTGCTTTCGCTACAACTTTGTGCTTTACCGTTTTTATAAACATGAAGTCCTGTTTTAAGTTGATAATAGCTCAAAGTTCATTCACTTTATTTTAACCTAAGTGGGGTGACAGTATTTTACTATGAAAACTTCTGTGCATTTTAAACCTCGTCCTTAAGGCAGAGTTCATATGCAGTATGCCATTTGAAGTCAAGTTATTCTTTAAAAGGCTTCATTTGAATTAATCAGATTTTTCATTCAAAAATTTGTGATGTGAAGCTTAATGTACTTTTAAAATATATGATTATGAATACAGTACTTCATAATGAGGTTATTCGACAATTTTTATAGATTTATTGCAGTGATCCTCTGAAATTGGATGTACTGAACTTCTTTTCCATAACATATAATATCGACTTCTAGTTTGCCATAGCAGATATACAAATTGACATAAGAGCAAATTGTTTTGAAGTGAATCTGTTTATAGTGTGATTACAGTATATAATGCCAGCTGCTTTTTGAACTCACACAGCATCTTAGCATCTACAGTAAAGCAAAGTAATCCATTCCATTATGTACAGTTTCCCCCCCCAAAAAAAAAAAAATGTGCATTTCTATTATAACTGCATTGCCTCATAGCTTAGCTTTAATCTCGGCTAAGCATGTTATTTAAAAATGCTCTCCCAAGACACCTTTTAGTCTTCTAAACCTCGCTACTCATTGGTATTGTTTTCCAATTTTCAGTAGCCTTGTGACAGTATGTTGTATCAGCATGTTGTCAGTCTTAACATTTGGGTTAGCATATAAAGTTATGTTGTCGAAGGAAAAATCATTCACTCCAAAGATAAGGAAGGTCTCCTTGTGCACTGATGGCCTCTCACCCTGTCATCTGGAGTATTGGTGGTAGAATACATTAGTTGCCTCATTTGCTATCTGCAATTAGTGTGGCATTGGCATACTTCCCATGACATAGTTAGAAATAGGGCTTAAATATTTTACATTGAAGAATAGAAAAGAGATGGGAGGGATGGAGAGTAGGGTATACTTGTCATGTTATTGAAACTACCAAAAAAAAAAAAAGTATTTTTACAAGTTGCATTCATCCATTTTGTATATATCCTTTCAAACTGCATGTGCCTATTTGTATTCATGATCAATTCCCTTTAGTTACTAAAATAAAAGAATTTATAAATGGACAGTGAAATTAAATTTTAAGGTAGTAATACGGGATTGGAAAGGAATTTTAAATACTGAATTATGAATACTGCAAAATACGAAATTATTTTGCAATCAATGATCATTTCACATCTTGAAAATAAATTCACTGACAGATGTAAATATTGTATTATATATATATATATATATATATATATATATATATATATATATATATATATATATATATATATATATATATATATATATATATATATATATATATATATATATATCAGAACTCCGTTCCTGAAATGTGGTGTAACCCAAATTCAGTGTAAGTCAGACCACACGTAAATAAGTTCCGGTTTTACGTCACGGACTCCCTTATCAACCAAGGGCTAGGACGGTTGCCTTCTTGCGAAGGACTTGTTTTGGCAGATGTAATCCTTACGCTGAGTGCATGCCTTTGCTAACCTCAGACCGTGACGGGGCGCGAACCCTCGACCTGACGCCTCAGAGTCGGAGACGCTACCGACTGAGCCACGGCGACTACACCACACGTAAATAAGCACCGATGCTAATACAGTAGTAAAGTTTTTTCCTTTTCCTTGTATTTCACTATCTTTAATTTCACTTTATGCTTGGGAGACATAATACAAGCCAAAAATTATCTAAAAAGAACAAAATAAGTATGCGATACGTGTTGTAACCACGAAACATCATAACTTGAAGACAGTGTAAGCCAAGGACCCCCTGTGTATATGTAGTACTTAGTCATAAGTGGGTTGGTTGTAAGTCGGACCATGTATTTAGATAGAACATGTGAGGGTTTCTTCAACGTTTCAGTGAGTAATTAGTGGTCCCATAGCTAAAGTTTATTTTCCATCTGTTGACAGGCATGATGGTGGTGAGCCGCATGGGATTAGCTTTTTCAGAGACACTACACACCACAAAACATGTGGCTCACGTGTGTCTCTTCATCACTGTTGTGCTGCTGTTTGAAATAGGAGCTGGAGGACTTTGGGGAGATCCCCCCACCACTGCCTCCTACCCTCCTCTAGTCACACTTCTTTTTCAGATCCTTAGATTGCTTCCCCTCCTAGCCTTACCACAGGTGAGACCATTACAAGATGATGTGAATTTTGATCCTAATCTATGGCTACCCCCAATTGAACGTGGGGATTAACTTTGACTTATAGAACAGTGTTTTTTTTTATTGAACTGGTGCCTTATAACATGAATCCAGTTAATTAATGTATATTTGTGTTATTTATATTTGTGATCTGAATATAATAAAGTCCGTTATATAAGTAATTATAATAGTAACGATAGTTTTAATCTTTACTTCAAATTTTGAGTGTATGTTAATATAGTAAGCTATTATATGTTTACTGTCCAATCTAGTGCAGCTTCTGTATGGTATACATTGTTAAGCTGTTCATGTGGTAATTTGATCATTGTTTTCCAAGTTGATGTATATATCTTAGTTAAGATTTATGGGACCAGTGTGTAGTTTAATTATGAATGATTAAATTTGTATAAAGATCACAAATGTTATTGACCATTCTAGAGATATAGTACTATGAGGACGGCAGTAGCGTAATTGTTAGACCACTCAACTTGGAAAGTGACATTCCCATGTTCAAGTCCACCATGGGGTGTTAGGAAGGGCATCTAGCCTTAGTTCCCCAGCTCTATCCTATCTATATCCACCCCCTTTTCGAATGGGGATGAATAGCAAGGCATTAAATGGCAAATAACGAAGGAGATGTGGCACTATCATGAATACAATATTCCCACATCTAGCTCTTTCTTCATGTAGATAAAAAAATGAAAGGTTTTTTAGTTTTACTGTTTGTAATATATTGTTCTGACTACTTTGCAGGCTTTGTTCAACTTTTTGGGACTCATATGTTTTAATGCTTTTCCTGAACGAGCAAAATTGAAAGGTTCCCCTTTGCTGGCGCCTTTCCTATGTTTGCGAGTAGTGACGAGAGGGGATTACCCAGACTTAGTACGACAAAATGTCAATCGCAATTTGACGACGTGCTTGCGAGTGGGTCTAGAAAAATTTATGATTGAAGTGGTGACAGATAAAAAAATCGACCTCCCTGAAAATCAAAGGGTTAGACAGGTAAGAAATGTTTTTTTTTACTTATTGACTGTTATTGCTGACTTTTATAATATAATTAGTTGGTAGTAAGAGGTGTTCACTAAGCTACTCATAAATATGGTGTTTCTTTTAAAAGGTAATTAATTTTGTGTTGTTCATGATTTTTCTGAAATCTTGCTCAAATTTTCTAGTTACTTTGTGTAGACATTTTTTATTTAGAGATGTCATTATTTCTTTAATACAATGATCTGGTGCACTAGTCACTGCAAGAGCTCTGATTGGAATGATCAAATATTTTTCTCATTCAGCTATTAGGTAGTAATTCCTTCAAGCTAGAATTATTTTCCTCTGTCATCTATCAGGTAGTGGTCCCATCAAGTTATCGCCCTAAGAGTGGCGCATTATTCAAAGCGAGAGCTCTGCAGTACTGTTTAGAAGAAGATGTGAATGTTTTAGCTGACACGGACTGGATAGTTCATCTGGATGAAGAGACTTTAGTCACGGATTCTGCTATTAGAGGCATTCTAAATTTTGTTATTGAGGGCAGACATCAGTTTGGCCAGGTAAGTGAATACTATAATGGATTTTATTACAAAATACAGCACTACTATTATTATTGCTACTGTTATATTATTTACACAAGGCAAGCAGCAATCTGTCTGGAAAAAGTCAAGGACTATAATATGGATGGCTTTAGCAGGGGATACAACTTTAGGAGAAAAAGGAAACAGAGAAGATAGAAAGAAAAATAGTTAGATAAAATGGTCAGACTCACTTTTGCATTTTGGACTTAATAGATTGTATATTGCTATCAGTTTAAGGGCTATCAGTATTATAAACTGTAGAAACAAATTATAATCTTGTGGTCATGTTATAAAGGTTCTAAACCCTCAATGGCTGGGCAATCTAAGGAAAATATCATCCTTTGATAGCGAGGTGACGTGATCCACCCTTAAGGTGTTAATGATTTGCTTAAGTAAAGTACCCATTAAACTTTTAAATGAGTATCTAATGGGTTATTTTTAGGATTTTCTTTGCCTTGATAGTTATGAGTACAGTTGCTCATCAACTTACGAACATGTGCAAAGTGCAGTGCGTATGCAGTCTATCAACTATTATTATGCAGCAAGTTATGGATGGGTCTGATATTTCAAGAAACATGCAAGCTTGCATCATGTGTCTTTAGGATAAGAAAGCAAATGTATGATGTTTTATCACAACTCTATTTTTTTTTACGTACTTAATGTAGGAATGCTTGGTAGACATTTACTGTGCACCCAATACAGTACTGTACATACAAAATATCAACTTACGAACTATTCAGGATACAAATTGTCATTTGGAATGTAGCTCGTTTGTAAGTTGTGGAGTGCCTATACAGACATCTAGACATCACTACTGCAAACTTTCCCCTCAAGTGTCAGCATATATTCTTAGCATTGTCAGATGACAACTTAATGTATCTTCAGATAGATTATACTGTGGTACATTTGCTAGTCAGTTGTAGCCACCGTGGCCTAGTGGTAACGCTCACGACTTTGAGTAATGAGGTTTGAGTTCATAGCCTGCCACAGTCTAAGGTTAGAAAAGGCATTCACTCACAGTAGCGGTTGCACTTGCCAAAACCAAAGTCTTCAAAATTTATAACATTATGATATAGATCTATTAAAAAAAGTTATTTTCATGTACATAGGAATTTTTGTTGTTTCAAGTTTTCTCAATATTATTATAACCTTTGTTTTCTGAAAACATGTACCATTTTCTTTTATTCACTGCATTGTCACTTATGCTAATCCTTTTTTTTCCACAGGGGCTAATCACTTACGCCAATGAAAACATTCAAAATTGGTTTACCACCCTAGCAGACAGCTTTAGAGTTTCAGATGACATGGGGAAACTGAGATTTCAGTTTAAAGTATTTCATCGACCTCTCTTTGGTTGGAAAGGATCATATGTTGTCACACAGGTATGAATTTTATATGATTCTTTAAGTAGAAGTACGTTATTGATAGATTATATCTTAAGGATATTTCCCTCACACTGGTGTGAATATGATATGATTATTTATGTAGAAATAGCCATATTGACATATAATTTTCTCAAGGATTCTGGTGTTATGCTTTCCTCTTATTTAAAATTCTTAAATTTATGATTTAGGAAAGTGGTAATTTTTTTTATTTTTACCTCCATGTCATGTGGCCGACTAGTATTGTTCGCAACTTCGATTCGTCAGGTCAGGGATTCGCAGTCCCCCACAGTCTGAAGTTAAGAAAGGCATTCACTCAGGTTAACAGTCACATTTTCCAAAACCTAAGTCTTTCGCAAGAAGGCACTGTCCTATTCCTTATTAGTTAAGGGAGTCTGTGACTTGAAATTGATTGCATTTTCACGTCCATGTCACAGTTTAGTGAAAGCATTTAGTCATGAACTTGTGGTCATGTTCTTTCTCCCAAATGGAATTTCTCAGTTACTTCACATGTGGCTGTGCTTTTTCCCTAGACTGGTGCAGAGAGACGAGTTACCTTTGACCATGGTCCCGACGGCAGCGTGGCCGAGGACAATTACTTTGGCATGGTGGCGTTGCGAGAAGGATACACTTTTGATTTCATCGAAGGAGAAATGTGGGAGAAATCTCCTTTTACCATATACGACTTTTTACAGCAGCGAAAGAGATGGTTGCAAGGCATTTTACTGGTGGTTCACAGTCATCATATACCAGTAAGGGTTTCTCTCTCTCTCTCTTTTTTTAATGTCTTTACTTGTCCTTGATTTGAAGGTGGACACATATTACTTGGAGCTGGGGAATTATGGCTGAATGCCCTTCCTAATACCCCAAAGTGGGCTTGATAGCAGGTCTGTCACCTCCCAAGTCGTGTTATCTTTATGAATTAGATATTATTTTTCAATATGTCATGAATTTTAGAATTCTTGTTGGGTATTATTGTTCAATATGTCATGAATTTTAGAATTCATGTTGGATATTATTGTTCAGTATACCATGACTTTTGAATTTTTGTCGGATATTATTGTTGGATATAATTTTTTAGTATGTCATGCATTTTAGAATTCATGTATATCACCTCAAAACTCGTCTCTGAAATTATTTTTTATTGTTCTTTTTCAGTCTATTAATATACTTATAAGTCAGTATATTTGTAGTGCCATTTTCAATATAATACCTTATGTCTCCAGATATTTTTTGCTAAATTATCTACCTCCTGCTGTCAGGATTTGAACTCCAGGGACTTGTAGAACAGGATTTCATTGCTTAGTGGACTGAACCACAGAGATTTCTGGATGATTTAAAAAAAAATGTATGCAAAAATATTTGCATAATTACATTGCTTGTTCTGTCAACTGATGTTATATTTCATTTATCCACAGGTGCACACTAAGTGGTTACTGGCTGTTTCTTTATACTCATGGGTTACGATGCCGTTAGCTCTGGCCTCAGTGATTCTCAGTACGATTATCCCTGTGCCTGTTCCAGGACTTCTGAACATAATTGCGGCATTTGTAGGTGGGGTGAACTTTTATATGTACATATTTGGAGTGATTAAATCATTTCGTGTGGATCGAGTCGGTTGGATGAGGATGGCTATGTGTATGGCTGGTGCCCTCATCACAATGCCCTTCAACTTCCTCGTAGAAAATATCGCTGTCATTCGGGGGCTTGTTGGAAATAAGCACAAATTCTATATTGTGGACAAATTAACTGGAGCCCCAGATAAAGTTGTCAGCACTGTTTAGAAGAGAGAGATTCTATCCAGGCTATTCATATACAAGAGTTCTGTTTTTTTTTTTTTTTTTTTAAACTATAATTTGCCCTTCAATTTTTGCTTGGAATTGGCAACATAAAAGAAACGGAAAATACTTTTTTTGGCAATAAATTCTTCTGGAGAAATTAACTACGATTTGCTATACTTAATCTTATTGGGAATATATTTATGACAAACATCATAAAACTTAGTTATCCTTTAGTTAAAAATCCAGACACATTTTATCACATTTCAATACCATCATTGTGCAGTTAAGGTTATCTTTTCAAAAAATTAATAATCCAATTATGTTCCCCCACAGAACCTTAAATATAAAGTTACGGTTGACAGGTGGATCTCTTGCAACTGATCCAAACTCGTTTCCTCACATATATTACATATGTGTTGTTAAGTGCTTCAAAACCCTGTAGTTAAATGTTGAAGTTGACAGAAAACTTAGTGGATCTCTTTGAAAGGTGCTGCAGTTTTTGGATGAAAGAAGGGTGCTCAGGGATCTCTATATGTATTATAATAAAAGACTAATAACCCGATGCAAAGAATCATGAGAGGTTCTTAGTGCAGTCACAGATTTTGAGTTTCCTTACTAACATTCTCAGGCACTGGTGGGAAAAGGAATTTGTTACGTGCTTGACTCTCAGGACTAATTACTCTCACACTTTCTAAACCGTATTGGTGGAAATGTACTCTTAATGAGGTTCATTTTCATGCGTACAATAAATACTTAAGGGTGTTTAGTCAGTCCCATAGAATTGTTTAGAAGGGTTAAAAAGAACTGGTTTTCTTTTTCCATATAAACCACGTGATTCTCAGATGGAACAGGCCAGGAAAACTAAAGTGTACATTAAAGAGTAACAGGGAAGCGAATGTGTACATTAAAAGAGTAACAGGGAAATTAAACTGTACATGAAAGGATAATTTAGGGAAGACCCCAGCATTGCACAAATTTGTATAAATACTTATATTTTCAAGGAAACTCTGTCGAAGGCATACAAACATTTTGATAATAATAATTGAAAGTCTGTCACAGTGAATATATGGGTAATTTGATGGTGCTTTTAAGCATAGCCCCCCCTCCCCCCAACCCTTCGCCTTGTGATAAACATACACTGCCAGCGGAGAAGCAAATGGATTATAGATCCCAAAGATAATAATGATGACCAGTGCCAGGGCATTATGTTCAGTAATACTGAAGATGCCACCCAGTTTCAGGGCATTAGGTTCAGTTATACTGATGATACCAACCAGTGCCAGGGCTTTAGGTTCAGTTATACTGAAGATGCCACCAAGTGCCAGGGCAATAGTTTCAGTTTTACTGAAAATGCCACCCAGTGCCAGGGCATTAGGTTCAGTTATACTGATGATGCCATTATTTTCCTAAGACAAAAAACTTTTAAGAAACTTAAAAATCAACTGTTTTCAAGTTGTCTTTGCTAATGGTGTTTAAAGGTTTTCGTTTTTTGGAAGGTGATAGTTTGATATTCTTTACAAAATAGATATTTTGCTGTGCTCTTTTCTCTGTTTTCACCTCATTTTAAGTGTAAAAGGAAAAAGGAGTTCAGTTTGTGATTGGAGATGGCACAAAGTTAAATATTTATTCCTGACTCGGAAACCCATTACTGCTTCAGAACGTGTGTACATTAGCACTAGTTCCCTGTCTGTCTGTCTTTTAAAAATATTTTGTTGATGTGAGTGGTCTCGTTTCACATTCAGAGAGAAGGTTAAAAGAAATATAAAGACCTTCTTCCTGTCTGTGGATTTTGTACTAGTAATTATTTTTGTTAGGTTGTGAAGTTATATTAAGAACTTTTTGTCTTTATATTGTAAATGTTTTGCGCTCTGCCTGCTTGCAAATGAGAGTCTTTGCCAAAGACTGATATACAGCTTTCATTGGATGAATGAAACTAAAAAAGAAATATGATGCTGTTTCTCCTAGTATGCATTGCTCTAGCATTTAGTGTGTCTGTAGTATGGATGAGTTTGTTTTGGGTTTCTCTTTTGCAAACTATAATAAGAAATAAAAATCTGCTTTTTATAAACATACTTGTAGTCAAGGAAAATCTAGGACTTGGAATCGTGTATCTGATTCTCAAAAAAATAGGCTTCATATCTTTAACTGATGCTAGTGATAGTGCGCACTGTCGGCAAGCGACAAATGTGGGATTGATCCTGCAAAGCTGCGTAAGGAAGGACATCCAGCTATAATCCCCTAATAAATTCAACATGTCTGAGTCCACCCTATTTGAATGGGGACTGTTGGTGATCATTTGCTCATGGTAAGCCTCTCTTTATATGAATACTGATATACAGTTGTGGAAAAAGTTCTATAATTCCAAGTATATGGCTTGAGGAATATTGATAACCAGTTTAAGTCGCGGGCTGAAATACACAGAACTTGCTGATGCAGTTACTGTATGTATTGCTAAAAGGATGTGGAAACACAGGAGATAGCAAGTTTTAAATGGTATTAATAGGACTGAAATTTGTCTGTGTTCACCCTCCATTTTGAATGGGAATTAATAGTGATGCAGAATACAGTGAGCAACAATATGGTTCGAAAGCTTGAGTACCTCCTGTGTATGCATTTCCTGTGGATGTTCTTAATATTTGTACTACAATATTAAGGATTGACATATTGTATTCTGTGATGAGTCTTTGATATTCAATTTTTCAAGGTACTTAAAAGATTGGGTTTAATAATACTACAAACTTTTTACCTTGGTAACATCAATGAAAATAATGCCAAAATCCTGCTAGTCCTGTAATTTGAACAGCAAAATGTTTTTTTTTTAATTGCGTCTGTCGAATATTTTTGAGCTGTATTATATATGAAGAAGTAAAATAGTTTTCTTGCAGTAAAAGTACGTGGACTGCAGAATTGTGTATGTCCTATGCTCATGTATGATTGCTTTTAACCTTTTGTTCGATGCATAGCATACTCATGAGGTATTACGATTCCGCACAAACTGTAAATATAGAAAGTAATGTAAATTTTTTATTTTTAAACTGACGAGACTGTGTGTTTGGCATTATTGAGTGGTATCATTTGCATACTTACTAGTTTAGACAGTTTGATTTGCACACACAATTTATTTATGACTGCTCTAAGTAATTTCTTGCAGTAATATATCTGCTTTCAAAGATGTATTCCTTCTCTATAAACAAACACATTTGTAAGACTATTCTCAGTGCTTTTCTCCGAGAACCCAAATTCCATTTTTAGTCACCCTTCTCATTTCCATGCTTTAATTGTACGTACGAAGGTTGTGTCATCAGTAAAATCCTGTACATTGACTTAAGTTTTAAACGAATGTGCTAATATCATTGGCTTAAATGTAAATTAGATTGTTTTACACTGTGGGATCTTGTAAAACAGAGTAACTCCAGGGTGCTTTAGGATTTTTCATTTTAAAAGTCGCCAGACTTAGCCTAAATTAATTAAAGAAAATAATTTACAGGGTTAATTAACTTTACATGGAGTACTGGGGATTACTCATCTTTACAAGATCCACAAATTGTTAATTAGAACCTCAGATTTTTCTATTGGCATCTTATGCTTGTACTCCACACCATACAACAAAACATGTTTCCATGTAATATTCTGCATTAGACAATGTCCATCAGGGGTCTTGAGTGTAAGATGCAAATTATGCAATACCAGAACAAAGTACCGTAAAATATTGTTTACACCTGTTTCAATGCCTCCTTGTATTTTGCTAGAAATTTCATCAAATTCAAATACCCTTTTTAATATTCAAGTATGGGATGATTATACCACTGAAGTAGTTACATGTATACTATCTCATGAATTGGTGTCAGCAATGAACGAAAAATGAAATGACAAAGTTGCTCCCAAGATGGACCAAAGAGCAGTCTGTAAGATCTCGGCATTCCGTCGTTTCAAATTTCCTTCATAATTGAACCTCTCTTCATCTTAGTGTCACGTGTTGATATTTTGTGATAGATATTTATACATACTGTACTTCTAATGTATGCCCGCACTCTGACCTCTGTTTAACAGTGAAGGTGTAAGTAAATATAACTGAGAAATTGCATTGGGAATGCACAAGCTATCTCGTAAGTTTGGAGAATCCCATACTTTATTATTGATGGTCTCATTGCAGAGTATCTGTGAATTTCCCAGCTCGATGCAGATGGCATTTTGCAGTTGTAAGGGGTAATTATGTTTTGTGCCATATTGTATAAGTATACACATCACCAAATACTGATGGAAATATTTTTACAAAATATATTTGAGTGTAGCAGTAAATTTGATTTACACACACCTATATATAGTTTTTGTAATTGCAAAACTCCCAAGGTCACATGCAGTGTTTGTGTGTTTTTTAATCAGATCAGTTGTACTGTGTACAAAGATCACACCCTGTCTGCAATTTGTAAATATTGAGAAATACAGCTTCCTTAGTTTTGATCTTTTTCCTTCTCGAAAATAGTGTCTCTACTAGAATATTTTAAATGTATTTGTTCATAGCTCATATTTCTACATATGCAGAATGAAGCCATATGGGCTTTTTTAATTACTGCTATTTTTGACATTATGTGACATATCCTTTATGAACTACTCTCTCATTCAAAATATTTTATTTAGTAATAAAATTGCAGTATTTGAAACATTGTTGCGAGTAAAACTTTGGAGCTTTTTTATTATTTATGTAAACTTTTCCGTGAGAGTGCATGAAAATTTCACTACAGCACAGTGCAAATCATAACAGGGTGCTGATTTAATACAGGCCAGAGCCATATAAACTTAGAAAATAATGAAAATTTTTCATTTTTATTTCGTGTGTGTGTTTGTGTGTGTGCGTGCAATATACACTGCTCTGGTTTATCACAAACATTTGAATTCTCTTCGGTGTTAGAATCAGTGGTCGGTCACATTCTAATAATGGAAATTGCTCTTCTATTTTAACTTTGTCAACAATGATCTTCAGAGCGTATGTGTCTATTTATTATTAAAATGCAAAGTTTTCTGCAACTATTTATAGAAAATGTTGTTATCAGGAAGCTGGTTCATAATAAAAGTTGAAAATATAAGTAAATTTCATTTTAACATTACTCTAGGGATATGGATGTATTATGAAACTGGTTGAGTATAAGGCAAAGAGAAGACTATGTGCATAGTAGTGTTATAGATATGGAGATGGGGGAAGGAGAGAAAGAGGAAGGCCAAACTTCCTTTGGAAAGATAATATAGAACATGATATGCAAGACAAGGGGTCGAGGGAACAGGATATGCGATACAAGAAGAGGTAGAAAAGGTTAGCAAGAAACAACAACCCCATATAGAATGGGTTATAGCTGAAGACAGAGAAGATGATAAAAAAAAATTGGGTGAGTGGAGCTTCTGGCATACGGGTGTGTGCTTCTACTTGGTCATACAGGTATTCCACTATTGGAGTCTAAAGAGTACAGAAGGATGAGGGATATGTTTCAAGTTGGTTAGTCCCTTTGTGTACATAAGAGATTACCGGTGTAAATCCTCTCTCTCTCTGTCTTTTTATATATATATATATATATATATATATATATATATATATATATATATATATATATATATATATATATATATATATATATATATATATATATATATATATATATATATATATATAATATATATATATATATATATATATATATATATATATATATATATATATATATATATATATATATATATATATATATATATATATATATATATATATATATATATATATACTCAAAATTGTGTGGTAATTTCTGTTATATGGCCAAGAAAAAAGCAAAGTAATTTTTTTTAAAGAATTTGGAAAATCTACATAAATTGAAATATACGAACAGGTCATATATATATATATATATATATATATATATATATATATATATATATATATATATATATATATATATATATATATATACACCTTTTGGAATTCGCACTTGAAAAAGCACGTAGTTAAGCTTGAAAAAGTTCAAAGACATGACACGAAACTGGTGCCAGAAATACGCAATCTCAGTTATGATGAGAGGCTGAGGTAATTAGACTTACCATCAATTGAAGCTAGAATATTGAGGGAAATATGGTGACAGTCTATAAATTCCTTCATGGTTATGATAGAGTGGAGAGGGGTCGATTTTTTTATATGGGTGACACTAGAACTAGAGGTCATACTTTGAAGCTTCGTAAGAAAACTTCTTTGCAGGATTTAAGGAAGTACTTTTTTAGTGTAAGAGTAGTTGATAATTGGAATTTGCTAAGCGAGGAGGTAGTTAATGCTAACTCACTCCATAGTTTTAAGGACAAGTATGATAAGTATCACTAAGTACAACAGGGAACTGATCAGGAGACGGGAAGTTACGAGCTTTGGGCTCTTTCCCGTAAGCACAATTGTGCAATCACTCACACACACACACAAACACAATTAGGTAATCACACACACACACACACACCTGCCACTAACATAGCCCATTGGTGAATATATTTAGCATATTAACAAAGGTATATATAACTATTGTATAACTAAAGAAAAGGGTCGAAATTAACGCTATAACTTATTTGAAAGGTGTTTTTCTGACATTTAGAATTTGAATTCTGAGGTACAATACTTTTTAAAGCCGTGACAAAAAAATTTCTTAAATATTAATTCAAGGGAAAAGAAGTAGGAATAGAAATGGCGAAAAAAGAGAAGAAGAAAAAAGTAAAAAAAAAAAAAAATTTGACAAAGAAGAAGAAGGAAAGGAAAACGAAGAAAGAAGAAACTGTTTCTCAGAATTTCAGTTGATCACAGGCACGTGACGTTATGGGGAGTATGTCATTTGGCCTCCATCATAGTTCATTGTTTACAACACGAATTAAATATTTTCACAGGTCAAAATAAGATATCTAGAAAGGTTTTCTAGTATTCCAGCCGTGTGTAGAGCATCTAAGGCCTTTTCTGCACAGTAAATATTAAAAGAGGTACGTATGCAGTGTCTAGAAAAGTGTTTTAGTATTAACTTGGGAACACCTACAGTTTAGCGGGGCATACCAATGTTCAAAATCTACCAGTATATGGCGATAGGGTCAGACTAGAGAAATGGCGGATGAACACAACAAAACTGGTAACAATAGGCATACGAAACAATTTTTTACTATCCTAACCTCTCAGCCAGGGGGGCTTCTCCCTCCTGGGGACCCCCCCCATCTTACTATCCTAACTAAAAATACTTGCCTAACCTTCAGTCGAACTACTTACCTGAGTGAAGGGATGAGGTCGTTGAGCGGCATGCCCCGCTAAACTGTAACCTACCCATAGTTTGTCTTGAATATATTTCAAGAGTTTATTTCTACATACATTATGGAAGTGTTGTTCTGTATGACAGTTTCATTTATTGTAACGTAAGTGCATGTATGTATACTTTTAGACTTATTATGTATACCTACTCACCGTGGCTCAAGCGGTCTGAATTTAGTAAGGGCATGCACTCAGGGTAACGATTACATCTGGCAAAACAAGTCCTTCGCAGGAAGGCAACCCTCCTAGCCCTTGGTTGAAAAGGAATTCCGTGACGTAAAACCGGAACAATACACGTATATTCGTATGTATAATGTAAGAGTTTATTCTTTGGACTAGTTGGAGGAGAGAGAGGGAAATCTGTTACAACAAAGTTTAACCACAAATGTGTCACCCTCTCGGGTTTTCCCTCTCCTGTACGAACAAAGAACCTTTACGTGTGTTTTCTCTCCCCTTTTCCCTGCTATATGGAGGAAACCTTAGCCCTGGTACCAGAGGCCTTTACAAATAAGGGGTGTTTGGTGAGATTAAAAGAAAACTGGGCAGGTTGATCTCGTGAGATGCTATGAGACACTCATGTTTGTGACGTGATTTTAATGCGTGAAAGCAGTCGTAATTAATATTTATGAAATACATTTGCTACCGTGATCATTGATGGTGAATATGCGTTTAATAGTGAGTATACTGTTGCTCTCGTGAATGTCTATGCATGTAATATTAATTATAATTTATTGGTAGAGGATTTTATTATGAGATCGTTTGTAGGCCTCTACCGAAGCCGTGTCAGAATTTCCGAATTTAGGGGGATATAAGATCGAAGGGTAATAACACATAGGCTATCCTCTACAGCGGATCAACTGAAGAATTCTTCACCCTGAGTACCCAACTGAAGAAGTTCTCCCTCCCCACTGAGATCAACTGAAGAATCCCTCCCAGAGTGCCCGGCGTAACATTTTCTGAGAAACTAGAGATGGGGAGTGTTGTGACATGTCAGATGGGAAGGGATGTGTTAGGTTAGGTTAGGTCTGTCTGTTTATCAACTTTGGAATATATGGATGGATGGATGAATTTTAGTTACAAAAAAAAAAGGCCTAACCAAACCTAAACAGACAGACAGTACCCTAACTCAGATCAACTGAAGAATCTCTCCCCCTCTTGGTGGGTCGGGGGGGGGGGGAGATTCTTCAGTTGATTCTCCACAGCTTTTGGTCCTTCGAACCGGATGAGAATTGTAAGAAGTTAATGTGAAACTCTACGGTTAAAGTCTTCCACATTTCAGCGGGAGGGGGGGGGGGATGCATTGCATGTATTTGCGTGAATATTGCTAAAATAACTTTGAAATTTAAGTGGTTGTTAAAATAAATAAGAGTACCCTTTTCCGGCGTGGAGAAAGTGTTTCTCTCTGTGTGGAAAAGTAATATACTTTTGTAGTTGAGCGTCACTTAAGTAAATTGGAAATTAGTACCCAATTTCGGTTGGGTGAACAGTGGTTATTAGTTGGGATTCGTGTGTTTACGTATATCCCATTTAACGATGTCTAGAATGTCGTATTGATTCCTTTGTTTACGTAAAAAAACAGAAGGTAGTGACCCACCTGTTGCTAGGTGCACAGTGTCGTTTGTTTCAAGAACAGTGTCGTTTTACAGCACACGATCAATGTTTATTTGAAGGAAATGCTTAGTTGTACAAAATTTATTTTATTTATTTTTTAACAATTTATTTTATTATGGACTACACTATTCCCACTTTCTCCCATTGCCAAGGCAGAGGGTTTTCATCAACAACTCTGATTACACTTGGCGAGTTTAGAAGCAAAAAAGCTAATTAGCCAGCGAGTAGCGAGCAAAAGTTGAACACGTTCAACTTTACTAGCAGCTTTTTTACACGCTGCTAGTTCACTAGCCAAGAGGATTACACTCGGCGAGTTTACTAGCAGATCGTAAACTCGCCAGCGAGCAGCGAGTAAACTAGCCAAGTGTAATGCCCGCTTTACAGAGTGAATGTTTGTTGCATTGTGGATATATAAAGAAGATCGTGGTTTCTTTGATAATATTATTGCATCATCTATTTGTTTGTTGTTTTCTAATGTTCTATTTGCTTTCTCAGTATGTCGGTTGAACCTGAGGCATTTGTGTTCAGTGTCAAACAGAACTTGCCAAAGATGATGGAAAACTTGTTGATACTTATTTAGAAAGATGTCATGAAGCGCTGACAGAAAGATTTGGATGATATAAAATTGATTCTGAAGAGGAAGATATAGACTATGACAATCTAGCTAAAACAGTAAATGATATTAGCTTAGTTATCCTAGAACGGATTCGTAAGTTAGGAACTATGAAGAGTACTAGAGCTTCTAGTTCCGAGAGTTCAAGACTTCCCAGTGGACAACCCACACCTAAATTTCCTTAAGTAAAAAATATCATAGTTCTCTGGAAACTATGATGAATAGAATGAGTTTTGGGATACGTTTGATAATTTAGTACATAGTACTTCCATGGCAACTATGACAAAGTTTACCATCTTGAGAAATTCCCTTAAAGGAGGTGCTTTTATGCACCTTTCCATAGCCTCCGAGGAACAAACCTCTCCATCACTCTCTGAAATGTGTCGGACTGCTGAATAAACACCCTCATTCACACTGTTAAAGGTATGTAGGTCTTGAAATTTTAGTTGGGTTTAGTTATTTGGGTAAATTCAGAGATATACAAATATTTGAATAATTCAGAACACATCGAAACATTCTAAAAAACAATTTAGTCGAAAACAGAAGGGGAGCAAAAAATGGCTCTTTACCTAAGTTTTATTGATAAAAGCCCCTAAAGTATGGCTGGAAATGTGTACATTTCAATTTATTTGGTTGGGGTGATGATGAATAAAGTGAAAACATGAAACACTGGAAAAAATGGCTTATTGCAATTAAAAATAAATATTCAATTCCCAACTTGTTTCGTAACTGTGGTAAGTAAACATAACTAGGCTAATCTAACCTAATAAAGGTACTGAGATTTTTCCAGTGTGGGGTGTGAAAGTAAACATTCATGGAGGCCTAAGTGATTTTTGCAAATTATGGTGTGAAAATAAACACACTCGACTGCATGATAATGTTTGTGAACTCTATGATCAATATTTTTTGTCACCTTAAAGGTAGCAAAGTACAAGAGTAAATACTTTGATTTTATTGGCTTCTAAGGTACAGGAGTTGTTGCTTGCCATTTAGTGTCACTGTTTATCCCCATTCAAATGGAGGTGGACACAATCATGTTGGTGCTGGGAAATTTAGGCTAGATACCCTTCTTAATGCCCTACTGTGGGCACGATCACTGGGTTGTCACTTCTTGAGTCGGGTGCTCAAACCACTGCGCTACTGTGGTTAGGTTGGGTAGGTTAGTCAGTTACCTACCTTAATAGGGTAAATTTGGGTGCTGAAAAGATCCTCACTTAGGTAATTTAACAGTTTAATATTGCACACTATTCCTAGCCAACATAGATGGTTAGGTTAAGGATGATTAGGTTAGGTTATGAATGGAATACTAACGTGACAATTCTTAACCTAACCTAATTATCTATGTTGGCTAGGAATAGTGTGCGTTATGAAACTTAAATTACCTTCACTTATAATCATTAACCCTACATTTCTCTACGTGATTTTTACCAAAGTAGCACTTTCCCAGGTGTAGATGACTGAAGCTTTAGACATTCCCTGTATATGTCAAAGAATTACTATGTGATGAGGTATAGACATGAGTTATGGAGGGGTGCATGAAGTGGATCTCTACCCACATTCACATATTTCAGCAATGAAGAAATTTTCACAAAGCCCATTATTAACATCCATGCAACCCACAGATTATTTGAATGTGAGCAGCACTAGAATAACAAGGTTTCGAATCCTACCAGTAAATGTTTCCATAGTTTTAATATCGTAAGTGAACATATTATTTAGTATAGCTTAAAATATGATTTTTGTAAAATTTTTCATGCTTTTTCAAGGATTTGATTTGGAATTGATCATGGCCCTTATTTATGGCTTGCCACCATGTTACAAACTTATGCGGAGGAGTTGCTTTTACACCTGTGGAAGTGAATCCTTTGAACCTCCCCAGTAAAGCCATCAGAATGTAAAGATACTTAAACTCTACCCTGTAATAAGACCCAATGAAAGCCCACCTCTCGCCTTCTCAAAGGAAACCCCTGGGAAATGACTCAAAGTAGCACAATAAATATCCTGTAGCAGATTGAAAATTATAGAGGCTGATAGCAGAAAAAATTTGCCCAATCTGACACTGCAGTATCATACCCTGCCCATCTTCAAAGATCGGCATGTGTGTGAAATAATAATGTTAATGAAAAAAACTGCTTTTCAGCCTTTAACTTCCTTATTCCTCTTAGTCTGCCAGGTATTCTCTCTCCCCAACCACTTCGGATTTGTTTTTATTTTTGGTACAGGACAGCAAAATGAAGGGTTGAGGATCAGTTGGTTATACTCATATTCTGGAACTTTCCTTCTTTTCTGTTTTGGCCACACTGTTGGTTTCAGCAGGATAAGGTATCAATAAGAAAAAAAAATTATTCTGAAAAGATAGAAAAGGTAAACAGGGTAAAGAATCAATTGCAAAAATTATTATGAAAATATTGAAAAAGTTAAGTAGAGAGATTACGAAGTTTATGTCATTTTTATCATGATATATTTCTGAATTATGTCATTTTCATTATTAAGATTTCTATCACTGTTGCAGTATATGTGGAATGTTAGAAAATTAATTTATAATTTGTTTCAGATGGTGTCAAGCGGATCTCTCCGGAAAAGTACACACAGTCAACGAACAGAGGAGCCATGACGTTCATTTTTAGTAGTTCTTTGGCAATGTAGAAGTGTTGGCATACATTTAATAGACAGATATATGCTTGTCTATGAATTATGTATTTTAAGGATTGGTGATTATGCCTGTTAATCTGCCTCCATATATATACTCAAGCGTTTTTCTCTAGAGATTTAGTGTATACTTAGATATATTCTCAGGTGTGCATGTATATTGTATTCAGGGGTGTTTCACTGTTTTCAGTGTAAGATTATTAAGAGAATAATGTTTCTCAGGATTCTGAGTTATGTAAAAATGGCAAACGAAATTGCATTATCAGAGCCTAAAAGTCTATTCTGAAAGACCAGTAATAACTATCCAGTTCATAATTATGTACTGTGTGGTAATTCTTTCTTTCCCAAGTAATATCTGTTTGTGATGTAATCATGCTGTCTCACCTACCGGAGCGTAAACATTTCATTTGTAATATTCCTAAGCCTGGCAGTAAGGTAATTTTTAAAAATATAGACAATGGCAGATATTTTTTGGAGAGTCAGATATTGAATATTCCTGGTTAATTTATTCAGAATATACACAGTAATGTAAAGAGTTGCTTTAAGTATTTAGATACTGTACATATTTATTACATTATTAAATATATACTTTCCCTTATCAATAGACCTGCAGTGGTATATTATTGCTAATGGTATTAATTTACTTTAACATACTAGTTGTTTTTTTATTCATTATATTATCGTGATTGAAATATTTGTTATATAAATTTTGGTATAGCTTTATTTCAAAGGTAGATATGTTATCATGTTCATTAATATCTACATTTGTAGTAATTATCCTTCTCATTTATTAAATGCAAAATGCTGTTTCTGATGTTGGACCACAAGCCTCCTGGCTAGTACAGTGGTAACGCTCTGGCCTCGCATTCGCGAGGTCTACGAATTGAGTCTCGTCCAAGCAAGAGAGTGTAAGCTGTTTACTAGGGAGGTTACTGCTGTGGTTGGGCACTGCAGTGGGAGGTTGGGACTTGTGCCAGCTGATGCCCGCCCTATGGGTCCTCCATGACCCGTTCCACCCATCCTTGGGTGGAGAATATATATATATATATATATATATATATATATATATATATATATATATATATATATATATATATATATATATATATATATATATATATATATATATATATATATATATATATATATATATATATATATATATATATATATATATATATATATATATATATATATATATATATATATCACAATAGGGACTTTTACGGGCTAGCCACTTACATAAAAGTTTTCTTTTGATTCTGCATACTTATATTGATAACATACAATTATTTAGTATCATTACTTTTCCCAAGATTCAAACCTTTCAACTCAGTTTAATTTTGTACTAATTACAACATTAATTTTACTGCTTTGAATAGCTGGAGTATATAATGATTCTTCTCCCTTCTTCACTGTCTCCTTTTTTTTTTTTAAATATCATATCTTCATGTTGAAATAATCTTTACTGAAATTGAGCAATAAGCAAATTTGTTTTGAGGTGTTTTTTGTGAGATTCTGAGAGAAATTCTCAACACTTGATAATCAGTGCATATTTTTTGGATTTCTCTTTGCTAAGTTTGGCAGAACTGTAAAGAGTAATGGTCTTGGTTTACATTTTATTGCTCTATCAGATAGCAGTCATGAAATTTCTATATAATGTTTCACTTGCTTATATGTGCTATCTTAACAACACATGAAAAAACAATCTATGCATAATTGAGTTGCAACTCTGAAATTTTATTTGAATATGAGGAAATATAGATAACAAGTCCTTCGTAAGAAGGCAACCGTCCTAGCCCTTAGCAGAAAAGGGAGTTCGTGACGTAAAACCGAATCCATAGCATTAGTATACTCCAAGAATAATTATCTACATACTATTTTATTCTTAATTTATCGTTGTTGTGAGTCAGTATACATCTCTCAGCTGTGCCTTCCTGGAGAGTATCAACTATTATGTTTTATAATATCTTTGTGTTCTTTGAATATGTATTTATTGTAAATGTCTTTGCATTTGATATTTGCAAAATGAAATGGAGTGTTTATACTTTCACAACTCATGAAATCATGGCCTTATGGATATGTTTTCGCACAATACAGCTGCTGAATAGTTATTATTGCTCTTTCAGAATAGACTTTTAGGCTCTGATAATGCAGTTTTGTTTGCCATTTTTTCATAACTTAGAATCCTGAGAAACTAGATTCTTTTAAGAATGTTCCGGTTTTACGTCACGGACTTCCTTTTCAAACAAGGGCTAGGACGGTTGCCTCCTTTCGAAGGACTTGTACTGAAAACAGTGAAACCCCCCTGAATACAATATGCATGCTCACTTAAGAATATATCTAAGTATACACTGAATCTCTAGAGAAAAACGTTTGAGTATAAATATGGAGGCAGACTAACAGGTATAATCACCAAAACTTGAAATACATAATTCATATACAAGCATATATCTGTCTATTAAATGCATATTAACACTTCTGCACTGCTGAAGAACTACTAAAAATGAACGTTATAGCTCTTCTTTCGATGACGGCTGTGTACTTTTCCGGGGAAATCCGCTTGACACCATCTGAAACAAATGATGAAATCATATCTAACATCCCACATATACCGCAACAGCGATAGAAATCTTAATGAAAATGACATAATTCAGAAATATATCATGAAAAAATGAAACAACTTTTGTAATGTCTCTCTACCTAAGTTTTTCAATCATTTCATAATCATTTTTGCAATTGATTCTTTATCCTGATTACCTTTTCTGTCTCTTCAGAATCAATTTTTTTTTCATAATGATACCTCATCCTGCTGAAACCAACAGTGTAGCCAAAACAGAAAAGAAGGAAAGTTGCAGATTATGAGTATAGCCAACTGATCCTCAACCTATCTTTTTGCTGTCCTGTACCAAGAAAAAACCAAAGTGGTTGAGGAGAGAGAATACCTGGGTAGTGTTCCCTCTAGGTGTAAAAGCAGACTAAGAGAGATAAGGAAGTGAAAGGCTGGTAGTCCCTTTTTTTTTTTATTAATATTATTATTTACTTCGCATAGTTGTCGCTCTGTTGAGGATGAGCAGGGAATGCTGCGTCGTTGCCAGATTGGGTAAAAAGTGACGGCTAGGGGTAATTTTTGCTGCTATCAGCCCCTGCAATTTTCAGTCTTCTACCGGCTACTTTGAATCATTTGCCTGTTGTTTCCTTTGAGGAGGTGAGGGTTGGGCTTCTATTGGTCTTCTTAAAAGGGAGGGTGTGAGTATCTTTTACCTTCTGATAGCTTACTGGGGAGGTTCAAAGGAGTCGCTTCCACAGGTATGAAAACGACTCCTTATGAGTTTGTAACATTTTGGCAAGCCATAAATTATGCCCATGATCTATTCCCAATCAAACACTTAAAACAGCATGAAAAATAAAAAAAAAATAATTCTTTAAGTTATACTAAAGAATACGTAGGATTGGGAACATTGTTATGCTAGTGCTGTTCACATTCAGTTAACCTGTGGATTCTATGGATGTCACTAACGTGCTGTCTGAAAATAGCTATTGCTGAAACATGTGAATGTTGGTAAAGATTCATTTTATGCACCCTTCCATAACTCATATTTATACCTAATCAAATAGTAATTCCTTGACATGTATGCATAAAGCTAAAGTCACTTACTCCAGGAAAAGAGTTACTTTTGGCCAAATTAACGCAAATATATTTAGGGTTAACATGTGATGAAAACCAGAGAGGTGCCGTTATATAGCAGAGAGACGTGACCTGTTTAAATACTTAGATTTTACCTTAATAACTTAACCATGGTAGCGCAGTGGGTAATGCACTCAAGAAGTAGCAACCCTGTGATTGTGGCCACCGCAGGGAAGTAAGAAGGATATACATCCTTAATTCCCCAGCTCAAACCTGTTTGTCCAACCCCATTTGAATGGGAATTAATAGTGACAAAATGGCAAGCAAGAATAACTGTAAGACAAAAAATACCTTAGAACCCAATAAAATAAAAGAATCCAAGTACAAAATATGCCCTTGTACTTTGCTACCTTTAAGGTGACAAAAAACCATATTTATCACTGATTTCACAAACATTTTCAAAGTGTTATGAATGTTTACTTTTACACCCCATGCGGTTAAAATAACTTAGAACTCCGTGAATGTTTACTTTCACACCCCACTTTGTATAAATTTCAAGAAGTTTATTAGTTAGATTAGGCTAGTTAGGTTGATTTACCACGTACGAAACAAGTTGATAATCAGAGTTTTTCATAATATTGGAGGAGGGCAAAAATAAATGACTGAATTTATATACTGTACTTAAAAATAGCATATATGTAATGTGGTTTGTAGACAGTATAGAACACCGTATTGTCACAATTTGTCCCCATTCGAATGGAGGTAGCTGGGGGACTGAAGCTGGATGTCTTATTTAACCTGAATTGCTGCCTTTCAGCTCTCACACTACCATGGAGCTTCCATGAATATTTGCTTTGAAGATTTTCTTTCTATATCAAAGATTAGACTTGACAACCATTACAATTTTAATTCTCGTACGGGCGACCTCCATTACAATTTTAATTCTCTTACGGGCCTAGCATGAGCCGTTCCACTATGCAGTGGAATATCTAATACAACAACAACCCAATAAGTGTGATCCGATTTTACATAAGGGGCTTATTTTTCTATTAAGGGTTAGGACGTTGCCTTCTTTTAAAGGACTTTGATTTTGGCAAGTTCATCCGTTGCCACGAATGATTACCCTTTCTAACCTCAGACTGTGGCAAGTCAAACCGACGACCTGTTTGATATATTTACAAAATAGAAATATAAACAGAATAAAACATACCAAACAGAATCATCACATGTTAAGATTATTGTGGTAAGTGGATATTTTATGTAGAAGATAAGAGGGAATAACTTAAAATATTTAGTACTATTATGAACTCCTATGCTATTCTTTTCGAAAATCTGAGTGAGAAGAGTTTTTTAAGAATGTCCTATACAGGAGTATTTTCATAAAAATATTTCAACTGTTCATGAAAACTTGAAATCAGTACTCTTCAAAGTTGCTCACGCTACCAACCTAGCCACTAACAACAATCTATAACTATAATCTTGTTATATAACACTCTCCCCACCTTAAATGATAAAAGTCGCATACAGAAAATTTTTTCTCGACACCCTGCCTATAAGTGTTTTACCTACTATAAACTTGTATCCTTGTATCACAAGTAGAATTTATATACTGATGGAAAAATAATCATAAATTATATATACTTATATGACTCCTATTTCAATGTCAGCAATAACACGATGAAGAGTACTGGTTTCAAGTTTTCATGAGCAGTTTAAATATTTTTATGAAAATACTCCTGTATAGGACATTCTTACAAAACTCTTCTCACTCAGATTTTCAAAAAGAATAGCATGGGAGTTCATAATAGTACTAAATATTTTGGTTTTTAAGTTATTCCCTATTATCTTCTACATAAAATATCCACTTACCACAATAATCTTAACATGGGATGATTCTGTTTGGTATGTTTTATTCTGTTTATATTTCTATTTTGTAAATATATCAAACATTAATATCCATTTAAAAACTTTTGGCACAAAACCGGCCGCAGCAAAATTGCACCACCCAATTGTCCCATGCTGCCACATCTCTTACACTGAAGATAAAAAAGCATTCTTCTTTATATTATTTTTTTGTGTAAATAGAGAATACAGTTAATGGGTGTATGTTACTTTATTAGAGAGACTTGCAACGAGTTACTGAGGAAAATAGAGGTTTCTCAATATAAAATTTCCTCCTTATTTGTTCGCCTAAAACTGTATAAATGAAACTGAAGTAATGGTGATCAAGCCAGATTCGCAAATGAGGAAAGGATGGTAACATAATTCCTTTTGCGGTATTGCACTGGAGAGTTATATAAGGGAAACTCTCCTGGCATTGGTGTCAATATACATAAGTACAGCATATGATTCAGTAAATCAGCTCCTTCAGATCCTTCCCTGCATGCCCTGTGGATGACCCAAGTAGGGTAGTGGGCAAAATTGTGGCAGCCCTTTATCTCCTAGGAGCAAAGAGGAGTGATAAAGTTATTCAGTATTAGCTTCCAGTTACAAGGGGACTGTGTCTTGAATATATTTCAAGACAGTTTATTTCTAAGTACATTATGTATGTGTTATTTTGCATATAGTTTCGTTTATTGGAACATAAGTGCATGAATGCATACTTTTACACTTAGTATGTATACTTATTAATTTCTATCATGTAGACACGTATAGTCGTATGTATGATGTGTAGTTTATTATGAAGGCTGGCCGTAGAAGACGTGGAGAAAGGAATGTAGGTCACTATTGGATTTTAGCCATTAACCCTTTACCTCCTTGATAACGCTTATTGCATCGCCTCGTTGAACAAAGAACAGTTGTAAGCAAGTCATAAGTCAACTTAGTCCTAGTACCAAGGACCCCGACAAACTAGAGGAGTTTGTGGGACTTTATTACAAAAGTTAGTTGTACTCGTGAGACGATACGAGACACTCATGTTTACTGTGTTCATTGACAGTACTTATAAGTTTGTTAAAGAGTAATTAGTTGCTGTCGTGAGATGCTACGAGGCACTCATTTTTACTGTGGTTATTGACAGTACTTTTAAGTTTAATTTTTGTTGTTCTCGTGGGGCATTACGAGACACTCAAGTAGAAGAACGTGATAGAGATCTGTGGATCAGAAGATACGCTTTTGATTCGGAGTCCCGTGATTGCTGATGACATCAGGGTTATCCGGACAGATGAGTACAGAGTTATTATATTTCTAACAATATTTATAACTACGTGTGAGGGACAGAATGAGCTCATTTAATTGAACACTCGTAGGTGGAATGTATGTTACAAAATGTATTATTCTGTATGAGGAAATTTTAATTTAAGGTGAGGAGAGTTTATTTAAATATTCACATATCAACAGTTCATAAACCCCCTTATAAAATATTTGCATGTATGTCTATGCATGTAATATTAATTATATCTTATTGGTAGAGGATTTAAATATGAGATCGTGGTAGGCCTCTACTGAAGCCGTGTCAGGATTTCCGAATTTATGGGGTTATAAGATCGAAGGTTAATAACACACAGGAAATCCTCCACAGACTGTGCCAACTGTATATTTATGAATTGTGGTGTGTATTGGTATTGGGTACTAGTTGTCAATAAGAGAGGATGTAGAAAGTTTTGCTCCGGAGCTCCGAATGTTGTTTGTATTTCTTTGTCGTCGTAGCCTCCTGGCTAGTACAGTGGTAACGTGTTGGCCTCGCATTCGCAAGGTCGAAAGTTTGAGCCCCGTCCAGGCAAGAGAGTTTAAGTAGTTTACTGGGGAGGTTACTGTTGTGGCTGGTCACCACAGTGGGGGTTGGGACTTGCACCGGTTGACACCCGCTACAACCCAGCAAACTTAAACTTTTAACATTACTCCAATCTCTTTGTGATAAACTTTGTATCGACCTACAATTGCCATTAAGGTGAATACTACAGAGACAGTTTTTAACTACAAGCTATCTAGGCATAGACATCTTTTTCGAAAAGGAGAGATTGAAAATGGCGACATTCAAAGTTACCGCTGATATGATTAAGCTGTTTTCTGGCGAAGGCTATGTTGTTTCGTGGTTGAAAAAGATAACCTTGGTTGCAAAGTTGCAGAAGATATTGGACTTGGCTAGTTTTATTCCATTGTATTAAGAAGGGAATGCACTTGCACTGTATTTGGAGTTGAGTGATGAGGATCAGGCTGATGTAGAAAAAATTCTGGAAAATTTGCAGACTGCATTTACTGATGATGCATTTGGCAAAGTGGTTCATATGAAATGGACAGGTGAATCAATTGATGTTTTTGCCAATGATATTAGACGGTTGGCTTTTTTTCGCTAAGTTTAGTAAGGATGGATTGGAAAATGCGGTGAAGTTAACATTTATTAATGGCTTTCCAAACCATATTAATGGATCTTTACAGCATCTCCCAGATGTATTGAAAATGGGAATAAGTGAATTAATCAGTCAAGCTAGAATATTGTCATCAAAACCACAGAGTGGTGTATCAGCTATGTCTGTTAGAAGGGCTAGTCCTGTGGAAAAGGGAACAGGTAAACCTGATACTAGCCAGTTCAAGGGGCAGTGTTTTTTATGTGGTGGCCCTCATATAATAAGAGATTGCAAAGAACAAAAAATTTCGGTGTTTTAAGTGTAATAAATTGGGATTTTTAGCTAGTCGTTGTCAAGAACAGGACTCGGGAATTTCTGGAAACAAGTAAAGGGTGGCTATTGTGCCTATTGTCGCCCTAGTAATAAGAAGGCATATTACAATGTATTGCCAATTGTTGATGTTTTAATAATAATGACCCTGCAAAAGCACTTGTAGATATAGGCTGTTCAACAACAGTAGTTCACTCCAGGTACGTGGCTCAGTGTGAAGGTAATGTTTATATTGATGCTTTTGGTGGAAGTCAGACTAGATATAGGGGTGCAAGTTGGTTAAAACTAGGTGTTAGTGGTGAATATTTGACAATGAGGGCTGTGGTGTCCGATAATTTAGTTGATGGGGTGTTTGGCGTTGATGTGATTGATCAGTTGGGTGGTGTCACTGTTTATTGTGGAAGGGTATATTTTGGTTCCATTGGGGTATTATCAGTTAGTCAAGAGATTGATCAAAATGCTGTGAGAGATGGGGAGTGTGCAAAGGTAGTTACTGAAGACTCAGATTTTTATGCTATGTTTGATGGGCAGAAATGGACATTCAGGTGGTTTTGGAAGAATAACAGACCCGTGAAATTAAACAATAAGTTATGATAAAAAGCTTGAAGGTATGAAAAAAGAAGAGTTCGAAAAGGAAGTAGACAGATGAATTGAAGAAGGGATTCTCGTGCCATGGAAGGAAGATGTTAACACAGGTATTCTTGCCGAGATGGCTGTGGAGCAATCCACAAAAAACAAAATGAGGCCCATGCTTGATTTTCGAGAACAGAGTGAAAATGTTGCATGTCACACAGGTGATAAGGTGATTGACATTTGCAGTGAGACGTTGTGCGATTGCCATCATGCAGGTGAGGAAGTATCAATCATTGACTTAAAGTTAGCCTACCCACAGTTGAGAGTTGATGAAGAATTGTGGCTGTACCAACTAGTTAACTATAAGGGTCAAATATATTGCGTTATGCAATTGGGGTTTGGGTTGAACTCAGCACCCCATATTATGTCGAAGATTCTAAAGAATGTTTTATGTAGGGATGAAAAAATAAAAAATGCGACAATCCCATATATTGATGACATCCTTGTGGATGAGACAAAGGTCTCTAATGATGAGCTGACCGGGCACCTAAAGAAATTTGGACTGATAACCAAGCCCCCTGAGTCACTAAATGGAGGACCTGCTTTGGGGCTGCGACTGTCAGAAGACGGAGGTGAGTTGATGTTTCAGAGAGGTAATAATGTACCTGAAGTGCCCGATACACTTACAAGGCGGGAACTTTTCTCTGTTTGTGGTACACTGGTGGGGCATTATCCCCTAGCAGGATAGTTGCACATCGCATGTAGCTTTATTAAGAGAAAAGCTGCAAGATCATATTGGGAGGATTTTGTCGGTGAACAGTCGATGTTGATGATTAAGGAAGTTATTGAGAGAGTAAGAGTGGATGATGCCGTAAGAAGAAGCTGATTTGTGCCTGACGTTAAACATGGTGTAGTGTGGTCAGATGCTAGTAAAATTGCAGTTGGTGTGGTTTAGAAAGTAACAGCAAGGCCATTGAAGATGCCACTTGGCTGAGAAAATAGGATGACCAGTCACATTGATGTTGCAGAATTAAAAGCCGTGTTGAAAGATGTGAATTTGGCCATTAAATGGGGTCTGAACTCAATAGCATTGCAACTGTTGGGGCATGGTTGAAAAGTGTGATAAGTGCCAAAAAGCGTGTTCTCACAAAGGGATCTGCAGTGATTAGTAAACGTTGTTTAGGAAATTTGAAGGATATGATGGCTGAATTTGGTTTAGTATTGTTGTGATATTGGTGCCTGCAGAGAAGAAGAAAGATGATGTGTTGATTTGAGTTAAAAAGAACCGATTAGTGTATGTTGAGGTAGGTGACGATGGGCAAGCACATATGTGCACTGGTGCTTTGGTAAATGTAGATTTAACAAAGCTACACAAGAAACACCACATGGCCAAGATGTTTGACCCAGAGGTCTCATGAGATTCTGTGACAAGGGTGGTAAAGTGTTATGAACGATGTCAGTCAATCGATCCTGCTCCTGCGGTGCATAAAAGAGGTGGTTAGTGTCGAGCATAACTGGCAACGCCTAGCTATAGATGTAACTCATAATAGGGGGGTTCCTTTTTTATCTACGATGGATTGCAGCACTGGTCGCTTCGCGATATGGAGGAAATTATAATGAGAAGATGCTCGATGCATCACAGCAAAATTGGAGAACATCTTTATGGAAAGGGGCCCAGTTGACGAACTGCTACTGGACAACAGCACAGCCTTTCGATCACAGTATTTAGAGGATGTGTTGCATCATTGGAATATTGATAGGGCATTTCAGGCTGCTTATAGACCAGGGGGAAACTGAATAGTGAAGAGGCACCAGAGGACCATTAAGGCTATTGCCGAGAGGGGAGGAATCTCTCCCATTGAGGCAGTGTACTGGTATAACAGTACACCAAGATCTGGACAGGATGAATTGTCTGTGCCTCAACGCTTTGTGTACAAATATGAGTGGAGGTATCTTCTAGTGAACCTAAATGGGGTGGGTGACTGCCAAATTGATAGCCTGCCGATTAAATTGGGAGAAGAGGTTTGGGTGAAACCACCTGCTGCATCAGTGGAATAAAGGAATTGTTACTCAAGTGAACTCGCGAAATAACATATATGTTGATGATATGCCAAGACATGTGTTGGATGTCCGACCAGTTGTAGCTCCATTTCCCCTTCTGATGATGCCGATGATGACTAGTAAGAAATTGCTGTGTTCTGAAGGATGCAAGGAGTCACCGGTGATTGATCAGGAGTATGATCAGCATCCTGGGAGGATAACAAGACCTCCTGTATGGATGCAAGTTTGTCAGAGACGTAGAATGAACTTTTCTCTTATTACTTTGGTAGTTTGCTAGTTTTGTTGTTTTAACATTGTTCATGTTGAGGTACTTTTATTTTTTTTCATGTCAATTGAATTTACATGTTGGGCCTATTAAAGTAGTACATAGGTCTTGGGAATATGAAGTTATTTGTGATCATAAGATCATGAGGGTTTGTGGTGTATTTTGGTATTGGGTAATAGTTGGCAACACTAAGGGGAGTTGGTTCGTTGTTGTTGATAAGAGAGGACGTACAAGGCTTTGCTCTGGGGCTCCGACTGTTGTTTATATTTCTTTGTCGTCGTAGAAATAGGTCATAAGCTTTTCTGTCTTATTCCAATCTCTTTGTGATCAACTTTATTAGTTTGTACGACAATTGCCATTGAGGTGAGTACTACAGAGACGGTTTTTAAATACATGTATGATTCTATAAAAATGTAATAGTAAATGCATTGAGGGCTTCCAAAATATATACTGAATAAAAGCAGTTGTGGACATGTAACAGAACGAGATGAGAATCCAAGATATAGTAGGCATATAAAAGGCAATGGAGATAAGCTATGGCATTAGAAAAGATTAACATACAGGATCCAATGAATAATAGCATACCTAACATACAATTTTTTAGTTTGATTATGCATTTATTCATTCCGCTCTAAGAGCTTCAAACTATACAAAATGACTCGGTGAAAAAGGGAATAGTTTAATCCTCCAGAGCTCCAAATTTTGACATTTGATTATAATTTTATGCATTACAATTCTTCTTGTGAAGAACTTCCTTCATAAAATTAAGCTGTACCGCAGAAGATTTTATAAAAAAAAATAATAATCATAATGATAACCATTTTAGGAGTCACAATTAGCCCCCATTTGAATGGGGGTGAACATAGACATGCTGCAACTGGGAATTACAGCTGGATACCCTTACTAATGTCTCATAGTGGGATCAAACCAGTGTTAGTCTCTCCCTGCCTTGTAAGCTCTTGCCAGCGAGCTATTGCAGCCCGTAATAATAATTATAAAACTATTCATATAAATTATCCCTGTTAGTAGGACAGAGGGACATTCAATCACATTCCTTGTTTGTAGTAAGAACTTCTGGTGATTAATACTTCCTATTTCTCCTCCACAGAACACTTACCCAATAGAAGGCGATGACAGCAACGGTATGAAGAAGCCCTGGAGCTCCCTTTTTTCTTCAGTGGGATATGGAGTCACATTGAAATAAAGATTCACTCAAATGCAAGCTGCACAATTTTGTGCCACAATTAGTCCCCTTTCAATTAGGGGTGGACACAGATATGCCACGACTGGGGGATTAAGGTTACATGCCCTCATAATGCCTCCCAGTTGACTTGAAAACGAGACTGCCACTCCCAACTCGTGCATTCTGCCACTGAGATACCATGGTACTAACTCAAATTATTGTAGAATTGTAGACTGCTATGCAAAAATTAGTAGAACAGTCTGCTTGACCTGAGGTATGGCACTGGATCTGGGTCATTTATTTCCATGTAAGAAACTACCTATTAATGCACAAATAAAATTATTTGTAGACACCTGAAGAGACTGAAGATAAGAAAAATATCTCCATATTTAGACAGTTCAATGACGACAGTATTTTCAAAGGAATATGAAGGCTAATACAATGACAAAAGGCTCTTTTAAAGCTCATATATACTTTCAGAAACATAAAGACGTATATTTTAACCACATTTTGCTGAACAAATGGTCTTGGTCAATTCACGTGTGTACAGAGATTAAGCTAATTTAATATTTGTTAAGATAGTGTTAAAATATTATATTCTATAATATACAACACTTTTTACAATAATCTCAACATGTAAAATTGCAGTGTGAATATTTTGCATAAAAAAAATTGTCTAAATAATAGTTTATTATAACTTCTATAATGAAGTCTGTATTTCCTTCTCCACAAGTGCTCTGTATTCGTCGAAGCCTCCTTCCATACATTTCACTTGTTGGTCCCCACAAACCCACAGCTCCGTGCACACCATACGAATTAGTCGCTCGTCGTGAGATACTAAAACGACACCTCCCTGGAAGGATAAAGTCAAGATTTTATAATAATTAGTATTATCATAAGCAATGCAACGATCCCAACTGGATAAAGTCAAAGACTATAATACCAAATGGTACTAGCAGGAGGACAACTTGGTGAGGAAAGGGAAAAAGAGAAGATAGACGAAATAAAATTATATTGAATTGTACAAGTGAGTGTTGCAGTACCGTAATAATATCATTGCTCAGTACCATAATTTATTCTTAAAATTCCCAAAACAATATTAATTTAATTTAATTTTCTGTGATTCGAATATGCTTGCCAAATCCTTTATTGAAATATTGCAGCGTTAAAAACAAATTGTGCCGTAAGAGTATTAGATGTAATAGTTATTACATGATTACTGGAATATGTGGCTATATTTCTAATACTTAAAAATACACTGGCCACTGATCCATATATATGAGTACTAAAGTCATAATTGCTCTTATAAGCTGAGTCAGGGCATAAAACTTGACACTGTGGAAAGAAAAATTTTACAGATGGGATTCCCAGTATCTCGCTCTGCCCCATTAAGTCGATTTTTACAATATACAGGAATACAGAGGAGACATTTAAGCTCCTCCCCTCTGGGAGAACCACTGATACTACCGAGAAGGAAGTTAAGATATAACTAAAGGACTCCATTGAGAGAATTTTTTTTAAAGCAAAACTCACCTTAAATTTCTGAATGGCTTCTCCTAATGCTTCTATAGTCTCAATATCCAAATGATTTGTTGGTTCATCAAGTATAAAAAAGTTGGGATTTCCCATACACATCACAGCAAAGGCCACACGGGATTTTTGTCCACCTGAGAGGCTAGCAAGTTGCTGGAGAGCTAAATCACCACTAATTCCAAAGGAGCCAAGCTGACGACGATACTCTTCAATAGGTTTACCTGTAAAAGAAAATACAGCCATTGCTTAATGGGGACCGCAGTAGTGTAACGTTAGGGTGCTCGACTCAGGAATAGACACACTCTTGTCCGAAACTACTGCAGGGGCTTAGGAAGGGCATCCAAACTTAATTAAGCAGCTCCAGATATTTTGTGTCCATCCTCATTCAAAAAGGAATTAATAGTGATGCATAAAACTGCAAACAAACAAAAATACTACATAACACTGCTTAATTAAGTTACATTTATTAATGCATTGATAAAGTAAACAAGAAAGTATTTATTTTCTAAGACTTTTTATTAATATGAAATATTTATGGCTAGACTTCATTTTGAGTTCAACATACTCTTATCAAGCTCATTTTCCTTTATGAGCTGAAAATATATAAAATATTTTCGAATGGGGGGTGAACACAAACAGTCTGGAGCTGGGAAATGAAGGCAGGCTGCCTTTCCTAATGCCCGCACTGACTTTAAACATGGCATTATCATCTACATCTGCACTATCAGTAAACGTTACAAAAACCCAAATAAGCCTCAGAGATGTTTTTTATTCATCTAAAAAATATCAAGTCATTATGCATGAAAACGATTAAAATAGAATCCAGCTGCTTCAATTACATATATTCTATTTACTACAGGCAATGGTATCATTCATGTAAATAAATAAAAAATAATTACTGAAAACAAAAGCTCAGAGCTTACTAAAACAATTTCCATATACAGTACATACCTGGATATTTATTCTGCAAAAGTTCAACAGGGCATACTCTCATATCTAGTTGATCAACATGATGCTGGGTGAAATAACCAATTCTTAAAGATCTGTTGGATAAAAAGAAATACTTTTAACACTTAGAATCATCACTAAACCCTCTTTTAAGAACATACTGTTCCACCAAAGGTCCCACATTCTTCAACAATTTTTTTTTATTGAGACTGGCATGCTGACGGTGACTACCACACAGCAGACACCGCTACCACGTCCCCAGTATATTAGGGCTCCATCATATGGGCTTGGTCATTCTCTATTAATTCATGGGAAATTATAAACCGTGCCATGCTGATTCATCTTTTACATATCCTTAATCTTCCTGAAACATGGCTACATATGGGTCAGGTACTTTTTGGCAGCACTGTTTTGGTGTTGCCCTTTTGGCACTAAGCTAAGCCAAGGTAACCTAACCTAGCCAAAACAGCTTAGTGGCAAAAGGGCAATGACAAAAGAGCGGTGCCAATACGGCGGCTCCATGAGTCCAATTCTGGCTATATACACCCCGCCCCACCAACTCCTAGGACTGTCACAAGCTCAAATTCTTTGTAATCCTCATCTTTAGTTTCCTTTCATTCTTTCTTCAATATTAAATTTTTGAATCCTCAAAAGAATGACCATCTTTATTCTCCTCATTCATTACATTCTTTAATTCTCACACCTCTCTTTCTCTTTTATGTGGAACATTTTGATTTATACACTTACAGTGGCTGTTATGCCCCTTATAAGGGGGGTGGCCGAGTTATAGCCCACACACATTCACTACAAGCTGATACATTTCAATCACTCCTCTTAACTCTTTGGAGATAAAGGTCGGTCACAATTCCCCTCATCACCACCCTGCTTGGGTCATCCACACGGTGAGCGGGCAAGATTCTTCTGCTCAGAGGCCTGACAGCCACATAAATTCTGCAGAGTAGTTTTGATCCAGCATAAATATTCCCTTTAATGCACTTGCACTTCTAGTCCAACAATCACATCTCATAAATATTGTATGCGAATATAAAAGAATAATATATATGGTATAATCACAGACTTCCTATAATCCTAAGGCACTATTCACAAAATAATAATATCCTTGATGACTCAAAACACAAATAATTATAAAGAGCCCTAAATTCAAAACACTGGAAATATATATATATATATAAAAAAAAAAAAAATAAATGTGGTAACTGTGTATAATATAGCTCTAAAAAAACAAAAAAGGCAGCACGTTTGTACAAAGTCATCTAATTACCTGTTTGCAACCCTGTGTCCTTTTGTAGGGCTTAGTTCACCAAGCAGAATCTTGAGTAGAGTAGTTTTACCTGTGCCATTTTCACCCACCTGAAAAGAGAAATGATATAATTAATTTCTTCATACATTTGTATTTTCCCACTGAAGAAATCGCAGGGAGGCTACAACGAAAGAAAACTTCTTCATAAAAATAAGTTCACTTTCATATTTGTCTCTTCTTAAATAGAATACTTTCTATAAGTAGACATATATCTGCTCACAGTTTAAATTGCCAATATCCATTTTTGTTTCTTCTTGCAACACCAAACTTTCCTGTTACAACCTCAACCACACAATCACCCACCGATGCATATACAAAGATACTTAGATAGGTGACAGTGGTATAGTGCATTCTATATACTAAAAATATATATACTTTGTCATTTATAACATCACTGATAATATGCCAGCTATTTCTGAGTGACTCCTCTAAACCTTATCATTTTCAGTCATCACAGTCAAAATGTAACTACTCTTATACCTTGAATAAGACAAATTTCTTAAAAATTTTGTAAAAATGCAAAGGATTATGAAAATTATTGATATTGTACAATGACATGCAATTAGCAAAAGCCAGTCAATATATAATACTGAAATCAATTGTATTCCTCACAATGCATATCCTAGAGGTCATAGCAGCAGACAGATTAACACCCGAGAATATAGTGATTCCTTTTTTATATTCAAACTGCGTTTCGTCCAGCTGCAAGATGGGCGTATTAAGCTTTTCTACTTCTGGAAATCGAAGCACAACACCCGTTTCTTTCTCTACAGGCTTCAATTCAGGGCTGTGGAGAGTATCATATCGTAAAAGAAATAAGTTAAAAGTTCTGAGGAATATACAGTTGTCCCTCATCTTACATGGTTTTAAATAGTGCAGATTTGGGTATACAAAGTTGGAAAATATTAAAATAAAATAAAATTCATAAAATTTTCCCTTAAAATATACATTATGACAACTACAGTATTGTTCTTTGTTTGAACTTAAATGGTATTTGGCAAAGTATACGTAAATACAGTAAATTAGGCATATCTAGAGTATAAGGCAGGTTGGGAATAGGTTATATCTTAAGTATAGCCACATTAAAATAAAGGTCTTGACTGGGCGATTTTTAACTTAAGCAGGAAGTGGTAGAACCCATTACCAGCTTAAGATGAGGAATAACTATACTCTGTTCCAAAATCTGAATGTCCAGACTTATATAGCTTTCTGGATCTACTAAGGAAGAGTAACCCCATGATACTCAATATTTTTCATATTTATACGGTAAATAACCTAACCAAACTTAATCCAACAAATTACAGGGTTATTTTAACCCTGTATGGGGATCTTGGGGTTACTCATCTTTACAAGATCCAACCTTGTTTTTCTTTTATCAAAACATACCATATGCAAACAGAACTTACAGCTTTTCCAGCATTTTGATCTTAGACTGAACTAGAGAAGCACGTTTGGCATTATAGCGGAATTTGTCGATGAACTCCTGAACATGAGCTCTAAATTGAGCTTGGGCCTCATATTCACGTTGCTGATTTTTCTGGCGTTCATTTTTAGTGCTAATGAAATTTTCATAATTTCCTCTGAAAAATATAACAAACACAAACTCAAATATGCATTAGTAAAATTTCATGTGACTATTACTGTACATTGATTATAAAACATTTTAAATGACTTCTGTGAACAGGTGTGTGTTTTTTTTTATCAAATAATATAAAATTCATGGCTGCCAAAGTGAGTGATTGTAAACACTGACCAAATTGGAGGCAGTATATGCTTGCCATATGTCTGAAACTACAAAAGGGAGGAGAAATTTTTTCAAATATGTGTGACACTGGGACAGGCAAAGAAAACTGCCTTCATCAAGCCAAGGCACCAAGAAAACATTTATGAAAATGTAGCAGCTCAGGGACAAGGCAGAAATAAGAATATAAATTTCATAATTATGAGAATGAGAGCAAAGAGACACTGAGATGGGAGTGTAGTGACTCATGAGTTGTGAAGGAATAATAAGTGTATTGGATATGCTACAATACTGTAGGCATGGAAAAACTTGTAACTGAAGGGAAGCCTTAACACTGTAGTGTCCTGGTCAGTTCTTACCGGTAACCATCAATATTCTGGCTGTGAAGATGTAGAACATCCGTTGGAACAATATCTAAAAAATGACGATCGTGGGAAACAACCAATAACGTCGTCGGCCAGCCAATGAGATAATTTTCTAACCATATGATAGCTTTCATGTCCAACATGTTCGTAGGCTCATCGAGTAGTAGCAAATCTGGTCTGAAGTTTAAAAAGTTTAAACTTAGGCTTTTGCAAAATAGTTGTTGAGAACTACAAATGACTTCATTTTCAACATAAAGACTTTCAATATTCGTGGATCAGATGCTGTTATCTGCAATTACATTTACAGTAGCTTTCAAGCTCATGAAATTAAAAAATATACAGCAAAAATTAATCTCTCTTTCACACACACCCATATCATAGCAATTATTATTGTTACAAAAAAAGCAGCTCTATTCTGAACTGACTACACAGACAACAGTGGGAGAGACCCTTGAAGAGATGCACAAAGATAGACAAGGATAAAAATAGTTTTCCAAGAACTTGATAATTAGGTATGAGTAGCAATTACGAACGAAGCACCTGTAGAAATAAATAAAGTACACATGCATATACAATTGCTGCAATCCCCCTCATAAGGGGAGTGACTGAGTCAAAGCACACACATTCACCAGAAGCCAAATATACCTTGCTCACTCCTCTTGGTACTCTTTATATATGGAGATTCTACTTACTGAGAGAACAACGCTCTAGCTAAGGCTATTCTCATCCTCCATCCGCCGGAGAATTCCCGCGTCGCTCTTGTCTGCATTTCGGGGTTGAATCCCAAACCATTGAGAATGACGCTGGCTTTGGCGGGTGCCTTATCTGCCTCTATAGCTTGAAGTTCAGCATAAACTTCTGACAGTTGTCCTAACAAGGTGTCGTCCGAGTCTCTATTGAAACGACAAAATAGTATATTTTAACATTCAGAAAATATTTACCACATATCTACTTAAGGTTAGAGAGAAAAGGTATTCGTCCACCTCATAAGAATGGAAATAGAAAAGACTGATAAGGATTAGAACAAAGAGACTGTAGTATACATTAATACCTGCGTGAAATGTGATTGCTGTTATAACGATGGAAGTACTGTATATGCATCACAATTAGTTCCAATTCGAATTGGGATAGACACTTACACTTTAGATCTGGGGGATTAAAGCTAGATTGCTGTCATAACACCCCGTGGTGGGATAAAACATGCTAGTCGCTTCCTAACCAGATGTCATATCCTGCCAGAACTAGTAAGGCAGCCACGATTATAAAAAAAAAAGGGTATTAATGTTACAAACATGCATACCGTGGTATTGCAGCAGCCACAGCACTAGACTCGGAAGTGACAAACCAGGGCTCAAGCACACCACTCTGTATTAGATAAGCATCTAGCCTTCATCCCCCAGCACCAACCTGTGTCCACTCCATTCATATGGGAGTAACAGTGACACACACAACAGCAAACAACAATAATAATGGAAAAAAAAAACAATAACAATCCTTACCCCAAGGCTATTCTCCCCTGTATGGCCTTTTCCTTCTGAATGAGAGTATTACGTTGCACGTCACATTCTAAAACACTTTCTAATGCCGTGGTATCATCTCCTGTTACCTCTTGCTCTACATGCAGCACAGAGATATGGCTTGGAATACGCAGCGATCGGCTGAAATTAATTAATGGACCAATATAAGAGTAATATTCCTGTGTTATTTTGTGGTGAGGGTGTGTTGTGTGATGGAGGAATAAAGGCGAAATGGAAACCCTCTGACGGCTTCTACATTACTTTGGGGATAAAGAATAATTTCCTTCTTTCTATAAAGTAACAAAATACTATAATTATTATTACTTCAAAGAGAGAAAGAAATATTAAACCTTAAAAATCCAACATTATATGTTAAAGAATTTTAATTCAGATACACAATATGGTGTAAGCATATATTGTGCACATCAAAAAATACATACTGTCATAAATTTCTTCAAAAAGACACAAAATTACATTACAGTATGAAAATACTCAACATACCTTGCTATCATTCTAAGCAACGTTGTCTTGCCTAGACCGTTTCTGCCAACTAATGCGTATCTTCTCCCAAACGCCAAGGATACAGTTGCATTCTGAATTAAAACCCTAACAGGGATAGAAAATACATTAACAGGTAATACATACATATATATGTCAACAATCCCCTTGTCAGGAGGTTGGCCGAGTCAAACTACACACATTCATCATAAGCTAATATACCTCGATTATTCCTCTTAGCTCCTAGGCAATAAAAGGCTGCCACAAACCTCTTCTACTACCCTCTCTTGGATCACCCCCAGGGTAAGGAGGCAAAGTTCTTCTGCCAAGGGGCTGGAGAGCCGCACTTGGTTTACTGTTGGATCCCTATAAAATAACTCTGACACCACTCAGTGCATTATAACTATCCAGCCTTAATCTCAAACTCCAACATATTTGTGCCCACCCCCATATGAATGGGGAATAATTGAGACACATAAGATGGTGCTTCATGCAAGTACATAAAAATCAAGGTAACACAAGTAATACTATTCTAATAAGGCTCTGAATAATCAATATTTTTCTTGTAAAGATGAGTAACCCCCTAAACCTAATGAAAGTAAAATAAACCCGCAATTTGTTAGGTTAGGTAACTTGCCTTGTAAAATATGAATAACCCTAGAGCATTCTCGGGTTACTCTTCTTTACATGATCTGCCATGCATATGTGAATAAAAGAAAAATAATTTGTCTCAATATATACATAATGAAAACACTGTTACGGCAACTATGCATAAATAATAAATCAGTCTTAGTATTAATCTACAAACTTAGAAGATATTGGTTGCAGACAATCATTCAAAATTTATCTGAAGTTTATCAAATACTGTACTTTCCCTAGCTCCAGCAGTTCACCGAGAGGAATCTCTTCTCTCTTATACCTACGATAAGTAAAGTTGGTAGCGTCCTATCACACTGATTATATGTCCTAAATACGATCTCATGGCATAAAATTTACACAAATTTACTTAAGATCTTGCATAAAACATAAATTCATCAAATACTTCACCTTCTTGGCAGTATTTAACACTTGAACTCTTACCTCTCACCAAATGCCACGTCGAAGCTCTCTATTCTTATGTCTTTTGTATTGCAACCTCCTTTAGCATCCATCACTCGCTCCTTCTTACTGACGACCTAGTCAAGGAATAGTTATTGTTAGAATGAATGGTGTGTGAGAGGGCGAAAAATCAACATAAAAAATCTAAAAGTATCTTTCCATCCCTTTTAACATATAAGTTAGTTAGAGCAAATCATCTTCTTCAATAAAATATTAGAGCTATTACTCTTATAAGAAAAAGGGGATCACAGAGGTTCAATTAATAAAGTGCTCTATTCAGAAAGTGACAAATCCATGTTCCAGCCCACATCTGGGTGCTAGGAAAGGCATCAAACCTTAGTTCCCCAGCTCCAGCCTGTCTGAGTCCATCGTCATTTCAATGGTGATTAATAAAGGCACAAAAAACTTCAAACAATAAGTATACATATACATACATATAAACATGCCTCATTCCCCCTTGTAAGGGGGTTGGCTGAGCCAAGAAATGCGCATTCACCATGATCCACACACACCTCAACCACTCCTCTCAGCTCCTTGAGGATAAAGGGTTGCCACGTCTCCCCTCCTTCCATCCTGCTTGGATCACCCACAAAATAGGCGGGCAAAGATATTCTACAATGAGGCCCGACAGCCGCAGCTGGTTTACCCCCACCGCTTCATCACATGGCAATTCCCCTCACACCCGTCCACCACAGTTCACTGAGCTAGCAGGTGTGAGAAATCCCTTTGGGCCGCGTCATAAGTAAGTATAAATAAGCAGGACAAACTATAAATTTCTGATTCCTTTCACAAAATATTATTGCAGTCTATCAAGTAAGTGAAAAACGATAGTACCGAAACATCAAAAAGAGATACTAATATGGGATCTTAATTTAAGTTTAATTCATCTATTTCTGTTCAAACCTAATCCCCCTTTGGGGCGTGGCTAAGTCAAACCAAAACATACATTTTGGCCGACTTTTATGACATGCAGGGGAAGAGGACATAAGGAGCTTCACATCTAGTAAAAAAACTTTATATACATATTAAGTTCCATATACAGTATACTACCTGTTTAATATATATATATATATATATATATATATATATATATATATATATATATATATATATATATATATATATATATATATATATATATATATATATATATATATATATATATATATATATATATATATATATATATATATGTTCAAAAATCAAAACCCGCCTTATAAGGGGTGTGGCAGAGTCAAAGCAAAAATTCTTGACTCTTTACCTGTGATGCAGTAGCCATGTCCAGAATAATGGCCGGCAACTCCTTTTTATCGTTATTTGTTCGCTTCTCCTTTTTCTCCTTCAATTTTGCTTCTGCCTTATCCAGTTTCTTCTGGTCAACTTTCTGCAGATATAACACAAAATGATTCAAAATGAAATATATATGCAATAGCATTAAACATTCCTCGGTTTAAACAACAATGATTTCATCTTTATTCTATACAGGAATCTCTCCTCTTTTGACAGGTATTTAGGAATGAATGCATAAAAAAGGTCACAAGCAGGAGTGATCGTGCTTTCGACAATATGTGGAGAAGAGTATTGTATTTACATTTTCATTGTTTGATTTTGACCATAACTGGTAAAGTTACAATTCTGTCTTAGTAAACTGTTCAGAGAAATGATAAACAACTACAACACATGCTGAAATACTAAGAAAAGATGTATGGAAAAAAAAATTTAATACACATATATCATATGTGCATTAAATATAATAAATGTATGTGAGGACTTCATTTCAATATGGATCTGGGAAACTTAGCTTAAGAGGATCACATCCATGCTTGCCTAACAATGTAAAAATAAGTAATGAACAAGAACTTTTGCATTAAGCTATCACAAAGAATACTACAGACAAATATCACACTGTTGTATTAGGTGAACATATGACACAATATCTCAAAATATATCATCTAGAGGCCCAATAGTTTCTAAATAAAAACTTTAGAGTAGCTAAAACACTCGACTTGGCAGGCGGCAAACATCCACTACTGAGCCCACCACGGCTCGTTAGGAAGGGCTTGCAGCCTTTATTTCCTAGCTCCAACCTGTTTTTGTCCACCCCTGTAAGGGGAATTAACAGTGACACTTAAATAGGCAAATAACTCGAGAAGCTTAGAGTTTTTTAACATCATAAGTTTAAATAATTGAGTATGAAAGAATTATACTGTTACATAGAATAATAAGTCATTTACCAGAGTGTCATCCCTTTCTCTTGACCAAACGGAGACAATGGCCTCATCCTCCATTTCCATGGTGGCTGCCATTTCAGAGAGTTGTACAGGGGCATCCAATATTCTTCTCTCTGTGGTTGCGGTGGTGCCATTAGACAGAACGAGATTTCTGCCTAGTTGTTCACAAAGTTTTCTGGAAACATTTGGAGAGAGAATTTTTAAACATAACATCATGAGCATCAAATATAAATCTTAATATATAATCAAATAAACACATCATATGTCTCTTTGCCCCATTTAATCGAATTTTGTGATACACATGAGAACATGGAGGAGGTATTCTTCTCCCCCCCCTTTAGAGAAATAGAAAATTCTTAGTTACCTTATTTCTCCTTCTTTATCTGCTCCAACAGCATCAATAAGAAGACTTCCAATGGCTTCATAAACATCTTCACCATTTTCGAAATCTTCAGAACTATTCAGCACTCCTGAATATTTATTTCAAGAATAAAAACATAAGTATAAGTACTTCTATAATTAGAATAATAATTTACATAAACAACTCGAAGAAACAAAGACACAGTGCATGTAATTTAACAAGTAAATCTCTACACTTATATCAAACAAACATAGACATAACTCTCCCTGACTATGTATTGCAATACTGAGGTGTGCCAATGTAAATAATATCCTTTTTTTCTACCTTTTCTTTTCCCTATTCCTAACCAAGTTGCCATCTGCTTTATGGTCTTTTGGCTATTTCCAGTTCAGCTTGTTCCTTGGCTTATAATAATAATAATTGTATTATTAAAAATAATAAGAAAATGAGTGCATGTTCAAGAAGGAACAAACATTCTTAAAAATATACCCTATTCATTGCATGTAAATACATTTCTTTAGCAGATTACAAAGTGTACACGTTTGAGGTAGGTATCGACGATATCATAAATTAAGAACATACATACATATACAGTGACAGCAATCCCCCTTGTTAGGAAGGTGGCCGAATCAGAGCAAACATTTACCATAAGCTAATACACCTCAAAAACTCCTCTTAGCTCCTTGGGGATATAGAAAAACTCCTCTTAGCTCCTTGGGGATGTAGAACAGTCACAATTTCCCCACCACTACAACCCTGCTAGGGTCATCCACAGGGTAATTGGGCAAGGATTTTCTGCCATGAGATTCAAAAGCTGCAGCTGGTTTACCTCCAATGCTTCATCTCATTGCAACCTCCCCTTCACACCCACCCGTCCCAGTTTGCTGTGCTAGAACATCATTATGCAAAATCATAAATAATTAAGCTAGCTAAATGACCCTTATCCTGTACCACTTACAAAGTGTTTATTACTTTGTTAGTGCCTGCATGCAACTTGCCAAGAGTCTTTCTAATCACTGCTGCACTACGCCAAAAAATGAGTTACTATAAAAAAAAGGAAGTTCTAGCTTTATATTCACACATGTAAGCCATTTTTCAAGCTATGCGGGCAATATCATGAAAGAATTATTTTCAAATATTTCCAATTTGGCAATCTGATTAATGAGGGTTTAATAGGTATGAAGTATGGAACCTCAACCTACGAAGGACGATTTGCCCCTAACCAACTTACCATATGGTACCGTAGAGTATATGGTTAGGTGCCGGGGAATAGGTTGGGTACAGATTTACCCGGAAAACACAACATAACAACAAAATCCTAGATACCAAGGTTAGTTAAGATTAGTACATATAATTAGGACCTATTACACAAAACCAGAGAAATAACTTCCCTTTAAAGTAGTAGATATTCAAGACCGGGAAATCCAATAATACATCAGTACACCCACAAGTTAAGCACCCAACTCCAAGCGTGTAAAAGGAGGTTCCCAGAAATCATACTACTACTTCTTACAATTTCTTAACAGATAGTAAACGAGGTAAAATACTGTATTTATCTATTTAGGTATATATAGTATAAAATGTTAAACATATAAACCAATAATTTAACAAACTAAATTGTTATTTTTATTCTTAATATTATCATTATTATTATAGAAAAACCAAAACATTTACTGGAAAGAAAAAACCTGTTTACTTTCCAAGTTACTACACCCTCATAACTGAAATTGTTTGTTAGTTGTTTTTATTAATTTTTTTTTTTGGGGGGGTAAATGTTTACTTAAACTCAACCGATTCTAAATTGCATATTTCTCTAACTCGGGGGATTGAAGTAAACAACTATAATTTTCCTACGGTTTCGTACTTTCGTTAATTCCCCTGCTCTAACCTGTCTACGTCCACCCAATACTGCATATTAATAGTGACCACATAAAACGGGACACTATGAAGTGACATCTGTCAATTAGACAATGTAGGCTGGGTTGAATGACCCATTATGACCCCTATTCCCCATTCTAAAATATTTTAATCCAACTTAACTTAAGCTAAATTAACCCCGTATTCGTAATTATTCTCACCTTCGACATATTGGAAGATTTCTTCGTCTATACTGGGAAATTTCTCTCTCAATAACTGCCCCGCCACCTCAGCCATGTTTACACTTTGCAGAGAGAAGATGGACAGGAAAGAGAGAAAGAATAAGATCGACGAAGCTGGCAACACCGCTATCAGCCATAATAATCCTTCTAAATTCTCTTTCTCTAGCTGATTATAATAGATCTTTGAAAAACATGCATCTTTATGTGGGATTAAGATAATGCGAATATTACTCTCACACTTTCTCTGAACAATTTGCCAGATACGATAATTACAGCATAAGGAAAAAAGTAACGTATAAGGACTTAACACATTTTTCTAAAAATTATAGTACATGAAACAAAATCACTGCAACTCCTTTTTTTAAGTAGAGGTATTCCAAAAGAGTAACTGTATTTTGTTCTAAATAATAATTATAAGAAAGCCAATAATAATTATAACAATCCAATAATTATAACAAATCTATTTTATCTTTAGTATTGTTACTAGAAAAAAAATCACTTGTTATCGCCATTCTAAATAATTATCACAATTAATTCCCATTCAAATGGGGGTGGACAAAGACATGTTGGAGCTAGGAGAGTAAGGCTGGATGCCCTTCTTAATGTCCTGTGGTGGGATCCAACACTGATCAACCGCTTCCAGCCTACGCAGGTCGATAAATGACTAAAATATACTCTCAAAGTTTGATAATATCTTTATTATTTATGTAATGAAATGGTTTACTCGAAGCCGTTATGAAATATTAGTAAAGTATATTTACATTTATATAAATATAGAAGTTTAAATACTATTCTAAAAGCTAAATTCAAACAACAAAAAGAACAAGTGTCTTCGAGCAATTAAAAAAATTTAAATATCATAAGAGTAACATAATTAAAAAAAAAAAAAAGGATGGTAATACTGCAGTGATAATAATAATAAAAATAATAATGATAATAATACTTTATCAGTCATGAACGACATTTAAGCTGTTTTGTAACAAAAATAATAGTCATTAAACTCTTCAAAGGACTACTTAATCAGTGAAGGTAAAGAAGCCTAAAACGACATTACCACGAAATAAGGTACAGTATTCTGAATTAAGTACAGTATGCAATAGAGGAAATTGCCATTATCCTTTATTTAATTATTGTCATGGTAAATTATGTCTAGAATTTTCGATTGAATGTAAAGTCGATGGTGACAACAAAAAAGCACTTTACGTGAGAAATTAGCATACAAGTCATGCCCGGGATAAGCAATGGCCTTTCTTAGAGCCTTGGTGCTATTCAGACAGCTAGCTTAGGGAACAATAATAACAAGAGTACCCCTTACCATTATATAAACCATGTATTTAACACACGCAGTCCTTAATGTTCTATGGTTTAATTGATACATTTCAAGCCTAAGGCAACTACAGTCTTGCTAAAATTGTATAAGCACATTCATTTAAGCAAAAATATTGAATTCATAAAAGTTTTATATCATTTTTTCTTTTTATCTCCACAAATACATCAGAGGTTCATTCCGACAAAAAAAAAACAAAAAAAAACAAATGCACATCTACATAAAAGAACAGATAAGCAAACTAAAATACTAAACAAGAAGGATAGTAAAACGCTCTTATAAGAACTGAACTCTTATATTTATATGTACAAAAATATGCAGGAATCATTTGTATAAAAGGGGCAAACGTTGTTTGAAGTGCCATATTGCGTTCAGTTTCACACAAGACATTATTATCATTTTACAAACAAGAATTTGTTTATTACTAATACTAAATATCCTGGACTACACGCATGAGCTTTCTGCAATTTATCTGGATCAAGGTTGAAGGAAGCTTTTACATAAAATATAAGTTTGCGAAAGCCAGTGTAGAACACTAAAGAGTACTGTATTTCAGCATTAGAAGAGTTTGAGTACATATATCTGTCACCATCTTAATGACAGTATGATATGTCTTTTAGTCAATACTCAGCGGCAAATTTCAACCTAATCTAACTTATGTGTTCCTTAATACCAGTGCGTATGTGTACGCGTACTCAACCCCAACGAGAATGCCATTAAACAATGCCCAATAGACACTAAAAATGACTTAGACATTACCCATTTTAACATATCCAGGTGCATTTTGTGTTATTCATTTATTCAAGTTACCCAGTCACAGGGAAAAATTCTCAAAAGTGAACAGAGGTTACAGTGTTGTTTACAGCGGAGAGAAAACTAAGATATTTTTCTGATATACTGTCAAATTAAAAAATACGGCAATATACACTGTTGCGGACCTTAGTTTACTTAGTCTGACATTTCTTATCTAAGCAGCTCTCAGCTCCAGTTCACAGAAATATCATTACAAAGTAATAATGTCAAGAACTGGTTCAAGTAAATTAGCAAATGGAAAAAAATAAAACAAAATTTAAAAGCTTTCTGAAAGAAAAAATTCAATATGAAAGATAAACTATTACTAATAGGAAAATGATCACGGCAGATCGGTAGAAATTGGTAGATTATATGCATATCACATATTAGTAAACAAACAAAACAAGCAAACTTTATTTCCCTTTCAATACAATGGGTATTCGTCAGCCAGGGCAAGCCCCAACCCCCGACTGTGGTGTCCAACCACAGCAGTTCCTGCCAGTAAACAGCTTAAACTCTCGGTCTTGGACGGGAACCGATCTTTCGACCTAGTGAATGCGAAGCCAGTGCGTTACCACTGTACTAGCCAGCAGGCTAGTACAGTTCTCGATCAACAGCAACTTTGCAAGATGGCACCATAGTTCTACCGAAGATTACTGTATAACCAAATGCACAATAAGGTTGTCTGCCGTTTTAGGTGTTGCTAGTAATCCCCGTTCAAACGAATTACATTATACAAAAAAAAAAAGTTTTTTTTATGTCTCCATTTGCTAAACACAGAATAAGTCACCTCAATGTACCTTGTTTGGCAAGGAAAAGTATGAGTATGGTGCCTTGCAAGGTGCAAATGATATGGTTATAATACCACGTAAAGGCCACACCACAGTACAATCCATACTTAGATTCTCTACTACACTCCTTAATAGACATATTCGTATAAATGAAGGAAATGATCTGCAAGAATTTGATACAATGCAAGATCTAAGTAAACATATCACCTACAGCCACGCAAGTATTGTTGTTGCCTGTGTCAAAGCAAGCTTATACAATGCGTCTTAGGTGTTTCTGATGACTGAAGTTTATCACGAGATTACTTAGTGCAGTGATTTACGATGGAGAGGTATGAGGGGAGTTGCCATGTGAAGAAACAGTGGGGATAAATTGGCTGCGGCTGTCGGGCCTCACTGCAGGATATTCTTGCCCACCTACCTTGTGAGTGACCCAAGCAGGGTGGTAGAGGGTGAATCATGGCAGTAACTGAGGTATGTGTTGGATTGTGGTGAAAGTGTTTCTTGGTTTGGCCACCACCTTGCATAGGGGAATGGGGCCATGGATACAGATAAAGGCTTAGTGTAAAAGAGAAAAATATAACAGTTACCATATACAAGTGTGGATTCTATAAAAGATGAATAATAAATGCTGGTGGAGGCTCTATTCACTTTATATTACAGATGTACTCTTAAACAGAAAATCACTATACTGCCTCATATGTTATAGCGAAATAAAATAAGAAAATTCTTCCCAACCATACTGTTATCTTCCGTGGAAAGTAAAGTATCTCTCTAGAAGAAAATATGCAACAAGGAAATATTTCTAATTACTTTACCAAAATATAAAACGAATGCGAGATAATGTTATTAAACTTTCATGTTCTCTCTTCTTTAACTACGGTATTTTTTTTGTTTGTTGGATGTTCACCCTTGAGGGTGAGCGGACCTTCCACTTGTGGCCCGCAGGTGGGGTGATAACTACGGTATGATGCAGTGTTAATTACACGTCTCATTGATATGAAGCATATCTGCAGAACTGCGTAGAAAAATGGTAGAATAGTTCATGGAATTACTAGGCAAAATCACTAAGTTAGAGATAAAAAAAATATATATATATATTTCTAAAGTAGTTTACTAAGTTGGAAGAATCTATGAGTGACTAAACAACTTTACTATGTCGTAAAGAGTGGTGATATAGACATTCTTTTCAAAAAATAGTGGTGAAATTAAAAGCTTGCATGATATGCAATAAATTTAAGTGCAAGCAAGGAAAATCCCATTCCAATGCATATATAGATGAAAGCCTAATTAGTAAGGTTTCTTAAAGAAGAGGTTTATGAATGTGGTGGAGGAGGATTCGAGGGTGTGTGGTGTGACGGAGGAGGCTGCAGGCGATAGAGCAATATGGAGATGGTGATCCGCTGTGGTGACCCCTGACAGGAGAAGTCAAAAGATTTGATTGAGTAGAGTGCCTTCTTCTGTCCAATACAAGTATACGTTTAACAGTGCAAAGAAAAAAAAAATTACATGATACAACACTGATCTAGCTGACTAGATAAAAGAGAGCACTACACCAATGACACTTTACAATGATAAGGTATATATAAACCCTCAACTTAATGAACGTCAATTAAGCATCTATTTCATAAATGGTTCATTTACTCAAATTCCAATAGTGCAAACTCATAAGTCTAATATGTCCAGATTCTGTCGAAGCAATACCACCTTATATATCAGTATTGCTTTGTACAATATGATCTAAATATTTCGGTCTTTGTCTTAGTACTGCACACACCTAAATATATTGTAACAATAGAACAGTGCAATACACATAAGCATTTTTACATATTCACAGATATTCTATCTCCTGCTATCGGGCTTAGAGACTGGTACCTGTAGAACAAGTGTCTTTGTTTTACATGTTCCAGGTTCGAATCCCAACAGTAGGAGATAGAATATCTGGAAACACTTTGATGATATACAGACACTGTGTTCAAGATTGCTTAGCATAAAAAGAAACCTATTAATGTCTAAGTAAAGATTAAATTTAAAATAGCAAATTTAATGCATTTCAAATTCCGCAAAATCCAGTGGTATTAATTATTACTTGCACTAAAACATGAAGCTTATTGGAAAAAAAAAAAAAAAAATAATAATAATAATAATAATAATAATAATAATCTCAAAATCTTTTCTTTTCATCCTCAAAATATTTTTTCATCTCAAAAAATATTCATCAGTTTTTCAAACTAAAATACAGCTTTTGAAAAGAAGTAAATATGGTATCTCTTTTTGTGATCATTTTATGTGTCACAATTAGTCCTCACTCGAACAGGGGTAGACACAACTAAATGGGGCTTGGGTGTAAGATGCCGAATTATACAAAAAACTATGACATACACCAATGGATAGCAATTTTTACCGTGAATGTCTAGTCACCATAACTACTTCTTTACCTATGGTCTGGTGGGATACCCTAGGGGTATCCCATTTCAAGTTGCAATGCAAATGTTTCAAAATATATTTCAATAATTTACTGATATATTTAAGCTTCTTATAATGGGTATACGTCAAATTCAACACTCTTACCAGTATGTATGTCCGGAAATAACTTATAACTCCTTAATACGGATTAAAATCAGAGGTTAGTTTCTAGGAGGTTGGTGAAGGTAATTTAGAAAAGCAATTTGACAATCTGATGGGAAAAAAATATGCAAACTGGGAGGAAGTTTTTGTGGAGCTTAGCATATAAGCCAGCCCAACTTATTTAAAACTTGAGGTCGGCTTATATTCCTGACTGATTTGTAATTTACAGTATGATTTACAATTACCTGGTATAAGGATACTCATTAATACCTTCAATATTTTTCTGATTTGCCTCAAGACTTTCCTAAAATGGAAAAACTAAATTTCTCACTGAAGGACACAAAATAAGTAAAACAAAAGTAAAAATCAAAGTACTTGAGCTAAGAAAAAAATCTTGGTCATTTTACACTTTACAATGAGTGAGTTTTCTAGTTAAATTCCTGAAGTATTTACATTTCTCTATGCACCCTTCACACCCCGTCTAACATTTCTACATATACTGGCACATGTAAATCAAGGGTTAGCATCACCTTAGAAAAATCCAGAGAAACAAATGCAAAAACCCTTTTACATTTCTAAAGGAAGTCGATATTGGCTCATTGTTTAAATGTTCATATTCAGAATAACAGTCTTTGAAAGTATTAAAATTTAAAGATATTGCCATTATTCTTGAAAAAAAAAACACCCAATTTTATGCACACATAAAAAAGCTAAAGAATTATAAAACACATTTCTATACACATAAAAAAGCCATTCAATTATAAACATATTTTTGTGCACACATAAAAAGCCACTGAATAATAGACACATTTTTATCCACACATTAAAAAGCCATTAAATTATAAACATATTTTTATGCTCACACAAAATAAAATTCAATTATAAACAATTTTATGCATGTAAAACCCCCCACTGAATTATAAAGAAAATTTTTATGCATACACAAAAACCCATTCAATTATAAACACATTTTTATGAACAAATAAAAAAGCCATTAACTTACAAACACATTTTTATGTACACATAAAATAGCCATTGAATCTAGCCTAGTAAAATGCTAAGGCATGTTTTGGCAGGTTACTGTCTCTTACATCAAACCAAAGGAGCATAACATGTACAGTAAAATTGATGATCGGTACAGACTACATACTAGTGTCAATAAATAACTTGCAAAATAAGAACAGACATTTGTTCCTTTAAGTTTATCAGCAAATCAGAACAACGACTGATTAACAGAGCAATAATTTTTAGATATTACATAAGCACATGTTAAAACAACAGTAAAAGAAAAAATAGCTCTTCAATAACAGCAATAAATCTAAAAGAGACTGTAATAGTGGCACGCTGTATATCTCTACTATAGAACATTCTTTTACAAGTTGTTTCCAATCAAATAATAGAGGATATAAAATCTAAAATCTATTAAAGGCTTCTATGTCTAAAAAAAATGTTGGTGAGCACACAATTCCGGAGTATGTACAGTATGTTATATCAGTATAATTTACAGTAAAAAAGTATAATAAGTATAGTAATTTACAATATATATTTTGAGTATCTTGAGACAAAGAACCCTCCTCCTCATCATCTTATGTCTATACAAAAAAGAAGAAAATAAAACCTAGTTCTTATATACAATAGACTTACCATAATACTATATATTCAGATTAGAACAGGTAGGTCTTTTTTACACGTGGATAACCAAAATCGTTCTCTAAATATCAATGTAAGTAGATGAATTCCTACTGCGCTGAAGATGATGATTTGTGGGAAAGGCCGGGGTTAGGACTTGGACCCAGTGTTCGGGCTTCTCCCGTCGAGGGCACCCAGGGGGTCTGAGTGTAACAAGCCAGTCTTCTCCTCCTGCGGGATGTTGGCCGAAGCTCCCTCGTTGTAGAGGCTGTCGTACACAGGGTTTTTGAAGGTGTTCGGCTGTGATGGAGCAATACAGAAATTATTTTCTTTCTTGGAACACCATGTCTTTATCTACCTACAAATTATATGAAGATACTAAAACACAAGAGGTTGCAGCTGATCACAAAACTATTTTGTTATAAGAAGCTAAAAATAACAGTGCTGCACATGTGGAACCAAGTAGCACAGTATTTATTCAAACATATAGATACAAGCCATAGAAGGCATCATAATGGAGATACTTGTAATGAAAGTATCAGGACAATATGCTTTAGCATGCTCACCTAACACATAATTCTTTTTGTGGTGGGTAAACAATTAAAAGAAAAAAATGGAATGGCCGGTCCCTATTTTACTAATAACATTTGGTCATCTCTCATGACATAGAAGGATGTTAGGATGGGATTCATTCTCTCCCACATCATTCCCTTTAAAGTACTGCTTGTGACTCGCAGTGATCTCCCAGGCATCAGTGGCAGCAGCGGACTTGTCACCCCGATATTCGTTTATGATGCCTATCCAGGATGTAACATATCAACTCGTATAAATCAAGCACATTATGGAAATTTGCACAGCATACAATTGCATACGCCAACAATGCAATATACACTCCCTGAGGGCTCTTTTGGAAAACCTGGGATCGACACTGGTCTTCTTTAGGGACTTGGAGCTGTTCGGCCAGGCAACTTAAGGAACAACAACAGCAACAACTCCCAGTGATCTTTCTAAAAGGCTGAGCATTCAGTGAGTTTCATATTTCGTCACTTAATCTTTTCCTCCCATTTAGAAGACCAAATGTTTTTAATAGGTATTTCCTCATCTACCCCTGGTTTCCTGTCATCACTTTATGTCGACAGTGTGGCATTTGAATTTCAAGACTGAAGTCAATAAAATAACAAATCTTTCTTGAAGTCTAATTACCTGCAAATTTCTTTTACAGCTTGGTAAATTTTGAAGTATTTAATAAGTAGCTGCCCTCAATCCTTTGGACAAAAATTTTTACAAATAGTTTCCTTCCAAACAATATAGTTTGAGTGTTTGTAAACCTTTTTCTTTATTAGGACAATTAATTATACCCAGGTTTCTTGTCCATGTTTAACAACTCAGTAGTATTTCCTCACAAACTGAATTACTTCCCATTGAACAGTTTTGGCTAAGGGACCTATGACCTGGCCAAGATTTGTGTCCTGCACATACCATAAAAGAAAACAATCAATTAGAATGATGAATTCATGCTTCAGTGTAGAAGAAGAGCATTCAGAAGTACTCGACAATTTTGAACTATTTATAAAATCAGTATTCTACAGCATCTAACAATAATGTTGGAAAGCAATAAATTGCAAGTTCCAGTAGCTCTCACATTCACCTTCATCTTGTCAGTTTCACTAAACTTCCGTTCATCATGCAGAGTAACTTGGCAGGATTTCTTCCTCTGTGTGTTGTTCCCTAACAATCACAGTAACATTTTTAAAAAGAAAGACTTCTCATCTCTGTGTTCAAGATACATGGTGTAAAGAATATCAATGAAGAGGTTCTCACTCAGATAATGGTTAAAGGCATAAGATATCAAGTTAATCAGCAAGTTGAAAACCAGGAGTCCACTGCTACATCAAACTTATTTCTTATGGAAGGAAATGTAAAACTTCCGAGTTAAATCTTTCCAGTGAGGGATTTGAGGGCTTTAGGATGGACTCCCACTCACTTCTCCGTGACTATACGAATGGATGTTTTTGTTTTTCTCAATGGAGAGTTCTTTTACAAGCTTCACTCTTTTTCTGCAGCTTCAGTGGAGCAATGGGTTGCAATACACCATTCTTGCATGCCCAGCTTTAGTTTATAATTATCTCTGGCATATCCCAAATTACCAATCCTTCAACAACAAGATCTCATCGGCAGATTCGAGACAACCTATGTTATATAGAATTATATTACTTTTTCATCTTAATATTTGGTATTACAAGGCAGATATGCTGTCTGCTATATTTTCAGTGGCATACACAGCCAAAATATCACACCAAGGGGAAAAAGATGGATGTACTATCTAGAAAAAAAGGCAACATGAAAAAATTCTTGGGATATGCAAGCTACCAGGTAGACTGAGCAGGGTCGGGAACTTTTTGGCACCGACCTTTTGGTGCCGCTCTTTTGGCACAGCCCATTTTGCTGCTGCTTTTTTAGCACCGCTCCTTTAGTGTCACTGTTTTGTTGTTGCCCTTTTGGCACTAAGCTAACCAAACGTAACATAGACAAAACAGCTTAGTGTCAACGCCAAAAGAGTTTAGCGCCAAAAGAGCAGTGCCAAATGGGCAGTGCCAAAAGGTCCATTTCTGGACAGAGCAGGATGTAATAAAAGAGCATAGAGGTATCAACTTATAACACATGTCAGTGGAGGATTACTACCAATTAAAGTATAGTTTAACTTGCAATTGTCTCTGAACCTACTTCCCTGTATATAAAATATATTTACATCACTATATCATGCCAACCTTCACTATGTGCTAAATTTGACTAAATATTCACAATTTGCCTAATGTGCATATAATCAACTAACTATTTTCTCTCATTCAAGTCTAATGATCACAAATAAGTGAGGTAAGTAGTAATATGGTAATCTAACATCACACCATCGTTGACCTCAAATAAAAAAAAAATAAGAGCTATAAATACAGTACTTGAAAAAAGGAAATGGGAATGATACAAAATCCCATTTTGCTCTGAAAGAGAACAACAGTATATACAAATTTTGAGTAACCTAAAGGGAAGAAAATAAAATGTATCCTGGTAAGGCAATTCTGATGGGAAGACCATGCAGGAGACTTCCTTCTGTCAGTCATAAAGAGAAAAAAAAATATCATCAATAACTTACGCTGGTCATGATACTGACACACATCATAGGGAGAGACCTACAGAAAAATTTTAATGTGATCAATTTAAAAAAAAAAAAAAAAAAAAAAAATTATTATATATATATATATATATATATATATATATATATATATATATATATATATATATATATATATATATATATATATATATATATATATATATATATATATATATATATATATATATATATATATGAGAAAATAGACTGTCCATCTTCAATGCATCTGAGAGAAAATAAAATATTTTAAAGAAAACTTGAAAAGAGAAATAAGAATTTATGATATATTGTAGAAAAAGTGTACATCCTCGACCCAAGAATCAAAGTCACCAGCACTAATACCCCTCTGTAATATATTTAATTCTTGATCTTTTAAATCTACTGGAAATTACAGAACACAAAGTGAGTAAGTCAGTGGAGGCCTCAATAGTTCTGTGATTAGAGCCCTTAACTCGGGAAGTGGAAGACCAGTGTTCGTGCCCACTGAGGGGTATAAGGAAGGGTTTTCAGCCTAAATTCCCATTCCAACCTGGCTGTGTCCATCCCTGTTTGAGTGGGGATTAACAGTGACAGAGAAAACGGCAAGTAAAACAACCATCTTCGAGCCCATCGTGGGCATTAGGAAGGCCTTTCAGCCTTAGTTCCCCAGCTCTAAGTTGGTTGTGTTCACCTTCATTTAAGTGAGGATTAACAGTGACAAAAAAATGGCAATCAAGGATCCAAGTAGCTTGCAAATGGGCTTTACTGATATTTCTTCCACCTTGACAGACTTGAGAACATTACCAAAGGCCCTCTCTTTTGCTTTGGCAATTGATATCTTGAACTCCCTCCCATCTAAATTTCCACAAAACCTTTTTTCACGTAGTAAAAAGAAAGCTGACTTCATAAATATTTTCCATTCTGGAAGGTAGGCATCAGTTCCCGTACATCTCACATCAGTCAAAGCTTGCACAAACTCTGCATAACAGAAGGGTTTATGTTTGTCGAATATACCCCTGGGTACAATATTGTTATATTTGGACAGATGAACTCAACCTGCATGAAGCTGCTTGCACTTACCAAATGTAGGGGGTATATGGGAGTGGTACACTAGCCCATATCTAAAGTATGCCAGCCCATATCTATAAAGGCGAAGGTAACACAAAAAACAAAAGATCTGCAAGCTTTGTGAGCCTTCATTTGCACATTAAAAATGATGATATGATTTCATTCTTGAACTATGCAGCAATATCTTAAAAAGTCAATTTAATAACTTACAGACTTCAAATGATATCAATATCTCAACTAACTGGAGGCTAACGGACCAGGAGGATATCAACACTACAATTTACTAATGTCTGACACACAATAAAAAAAGCGAGAGGGAATGAATGAATGAAAGAATAAATAAATAAATGAATGAATGAATAAATGAGGGAGGGTAAAAAAATAAAGACTAATTATTGATCTGCAAATACTCTGTTGATTTACTATTGAAGCAATGCATGAGAATGATGAAAAAGAAATACGATATCTCTCAAAATTACTACAATATAAATATCTCTCTTCAAAACTAATGAAGATTGAATGATTATGTGGTAGTTCTGATGCAGAACATGGAGACTGTAGGAGGTGCATGCTTGCAGAGGTACAACTGGAGGTATTCAAACTGATGAGACGTTGCTGCTGCCAAGAATCATCAGACCTAGAAAGAATACAGAGGAAAGACTATGGATTGTGCTAACTAAACTATCTTACCGAATCGTGTAGGGTGAAGACAGGGTTAGGATCATCCTCCTGGTCATCAGAGGCATGCAGATACATAGGGTTTGTCATCTCCACTGTCCCTCCATTCTCTTCTAAACGTACATGACTAATGCCTTTCCCTCGTTGACGCTGCCACAACCAAGCGACCACAATGGCAACGACTAAGGCCACAATCTGACGTAAAGTAACAATTCCTTAAGTAACAGTGCAGTTATGCGAAATATTGAAAAATGTATTTAATGCAAAAATCTATTAATGTATTTTAAGTTTAGTATGTTGGTAAACGTAAGATGAAACTACATCAGGTAAATGTAAAAAATTTTTTTTTTAAAGACAAGACTTTAAATACACTAAATATGATTTCATATATATAATTACATGTCTGCAATAACTACTTACAGCTACAAATATTCCAATAATAACTGTTGCAGTGTTAGAGGAGGAGGTGTCCACTTCTTCTGCAGACAATTCAGACGGCAGTTCACACCGTACTCCTGTGAAACCCTCAGCACATCTTCAGGAGATGAAAACATATATAAGTATGCTCAGAAAATCTACTTCAACATACGATGCACTAATTAAATCCAAACATATAACTTTCTAATCCTTTCTCCATTAATAACATTCTACCAACTCTTATGAGCAGTACAAAAGTGAAATAGAAAGATATTGGGTTTAACATTAAATCATGAGTATTGCAATGAAGTAAGGAAAATGTTGTGCAATACTGCATGCTAATGAGCATATAAATATAAATAAAAGCAGTCATTTTCAAAACTTGATATATATAATTTGCACATCTGCTAGGTGTACTAACTGTCTTTGGACATGACAAGGAATGTCAGGATTAAGAATGGGTATTTTAGGGAGACAGTGCAAGTAAGATGGTTTGGGAACAAGAAGAGTGCGCAAGCGTTTAGGAGGGATGAGGGGTATGTTTGGAGAAGGATGCTGATCAAGGAGCTGCCAGGCAGGAGAGGGCGAGGTAAGCCAAAAAGGCTATATACAGATGTATTGAGGGAGGACATGAGGGTGTGTGTTGTGAAGGGAGAGGACACAGGAGAGAGATAGAGATAACTGGTACTCACTGGCATATGGGAAGACTAGCAGAGTCTCTGTCAATATCATCAGAGCAGCTTCCGCCATTGTAACACCAATTTCTGCAATCCACAGGTATGCTACATGTCTTCCCTTTCCATTCTGAAGTGCAAATACACTTTGCCTCTCCAGCCGAGATCTAGAAAATAATATAGAAGAAAAATACTTGAAATTATCACAATATAATATAATACAAAGTTATACTTAACAAACGAGTTTTCTATACTTCTAAAGTCATGGAATGCACTCTAAATACGGAAGTCATTCACCATTCATAGTAATTATTTACAACTAAATATATGCTTCCTCTTTATTAAATATAATAAATACATGATTGAGATATGAATGAAATAAGTGGACATTTACAATGAGCTAATGCAATAATTAATGCAAAATTTACCCATGTATCCACTTAAAGGATGCTGCATCATAACAAAGCTTCAGTGTTTCAAAGTACAATGAGAATAAGAAAGTAATTTACCATACATACATCCCCTTTCAGGGGGAGGGCAAGAATATCACCTCCAGGTTCCCCTGCGTGTCTTAAAAGTCATATATATGGGGCAGAGTGAGAGGACTGGGAATCCCCTCCTTTGTATTTTCCTCCCACATAGTCATTTGTGCTTTGATTCTGCCATGGCTCTTGTATGTACACAAACTATACTAACATATATTCTTAC